>JAGDQP010034227.1:0-20235 GCA_022664845.1 Lepisma saccharinum | reverse complement strand
TGTATGAAAGTGAAGTACAAAAAATAAACAAAAAAACATTTGGCGCTCCATTTGTTTTTTTATTTTTGTTTGTACTTCACTTTCATACAAATGCGAGCACGGAAGTGACGTCATAGTCTGACAACATTGTTCTTATACTCTGTTTATTACTTTCAACGAACAGTTCAGCATTCTCAACCATACTTATCACCACATAACCTATCTTTTAATTTCTCCCATCGTTTGACAATGCGAGCGCACCGATTCGCGAAATATATCATGATCATCATCTTTTTTTTTTTTTTTTTTTTCAGTGTTTACAATACGAGAGAATAAGTTGCACCCCAATAGGTAAGAAAATGTCAGTTTTCTCTCCACGACATTTGTTAAAGTGTAACAGTTTCGGAAGTATACCACCTCCTTCTTCAGACTGCACTCTACAACTGAACATGGAAAATTACTTAAGCAAAAAAGAAAGGAGATCATCTTTTACTTTCCACCAATCAGGGGCCAGTGTTTCGAAATTTCTTAAAAGGAACTTTTTCTTGTTTTGATATAAATAATCCCCTCACGATGTTCGCGCCATTATTTCAAGGACACGCTGTATGATGCAGAATTTAAAACTAACATTTCACTTGTTCGGCTTTTGTATCCAATGTGCTTCAATGTTACGAAACTATTTCTTTGCCATGCCCTATTCTCATGACAATTTGTGGAATAGTTCCAAATGTCTATTTTCTAGATTTTAATTTTTCTATCGGCCATTTTCCGTAAATCTGAGCGTACATAAAACAAAAACTAGTGAAGTATTAGTCATAAGTTGGTTATTTATAATATTCGTAATTGGTGTTTCTTGCAGAGGCTTCGTTAAATACAAACGAGAGACTGCTATGTACCGTCCAGTGGAGAAAAGAGTTAAAGACTGGGAGGAAATCTATAATTTTTCTCTTGTCCGCAAAGGCCTACGGGTTCAGGCTGCCCGCTGCATGGAATGTGGAGTTCCCTTCTGCCAGAGTTCCCATGGCTGTCCACTTGGTAATATTATTCCCAAATGGAACGATCTGATCTTTCAAAATAACTGGAAGGAGGCTTTAAGTCAGCTACAACAAACGAACAACTTTCCAGGTAAATGGATTAATAACAAGTTTTAGTTTAAGACTATTGAAGAGTACAGGGGATAAAGGGTGCATTTCCAAGAAAGGTGATTCTTTTGTCATTGTGCAGTACTTGCTACGAATGCAAACTTAATGAACCAACCCACTCACCTTCTTTCTCTGTACTCTTCATTTTGGTTCATTACCGTTTCGTCTAAAAGGCAGACCCATTAGGTTAGGTTAACCTTGCTTACTCCTCGCGTGATTTTCCTTTTTGTTTTTGTCCCACCAGAACACTTTTCTTTTTATTTCGTACACAGTCTCCCATTTTCCTGTTTTCTTCAACCCTGTCCTTAATTGCGTTCTTCGTTATACGATGTCGGTCTAAATATAATGTGAAACCGTTTTCTTTTTCTTTTATTTTACCTGAACCGTACATGACTGAAGGGCATAAATACATCCAGTTGTGTTTTCCTTTGTTTCTTCATCAGTATCATCATCATCATCAGTTGTAGATTCCGTGCATCTACTGATTGCGGATGTACAATTCCTCAATAATTTACAATACGCAATGAACTCATGAACAATAATTCATACTACAGGGTGTCTGAGATCACCCAAACAGCCCTTCTAAAATGAATACGATAAGTTCTTGCCAAAAATATTGACATTAAAGTAACTAAATTGGGAAGGATCATGGTGGCTCAATGGTAGAGCGCTTACCTCTGGTGCTTGGAGTCATGGGTTCGATACCTGCTCGTGTCATGTGGGCTTTGTGATGGACAAACACCGTGTGCATGGTTTTTCTCGGAGTTCTCCCCTTCCTCCCACCTCCTTCATTCCACCAATCATTCCATCATCATCATCCATTCGGCCTGAGCCAAAGTTGCCTAAAGGCCGTAAACATTAAGTTCAAATTCAGACTACCTTGGAACATATTCTATCGAATAGTGATGTTTACAATTTCCGGTGCTGACCGGAAGTGACCTATCTAGACCGGAAGTTGAAATTTTCAAACAGAACATGGTAGTTTTTTTTTTTAAATCAGATTCAGATTCTACGTCAAAAATTCAAGACTGTGAAGACTGTGAATATGTGACACAAAGATGAACTGTAAATGCTTAGAGACGACACTTTGAAAATCATTTCACAGTCAATGGACGCATTTGCTGCAAAAAATGTTTGAGATAAAAGTTTCTTACATTTTAACGTAGAATCAAAATCCGATGCAAAAACTAACATGTTACATTAAAGAAGTTAAGCTTCCGGTCTGGATAAGTCACTTCCGGTCAGCATCAAAAGTTACAAATATCACCCTTCGATAGAGTGTAACCAATTTAATAATTTAGATATTTGTATTTATTAAAAACAGGCGTATGGATGGTCTCTCAGCAGTTACGGTCTATCTTTCAGACTAACTAACTAACTCTATGGCTTATGGAACTCGCAAGTTCATCGCCGCAGTAACAAACGTTCGCCATTGGATTCTATCCTGGGCAGTATCAAGCCAGTTTTCATCACGAACACCTACTTCTCGAAGATCTCTTCTAATATTGTCCTCCCAACGACGTCTCGGTCTTCCCAATGGCCTCTTTCCATCGGGCCTTCCAACCAGGATAGAATATAATCTGCGTTTTTCCCCCATCCGAGCTACATGCCCTGCCCACCTTAGTCGTCTCGATTTCATTATTTTTACAACATCTGGTGAATCGTACAGTCCGTGGAGTTCTTCATTATGCAGTCTCCTCCACTCTCCAGTCATCTCGTCCCGTTTCGGCCCATATATCTTTCTCAAAACCTTATTTTCAAATACATCTTTCAGACACATTTTGAAAATTATTTCAAGCCCAATGGAGACGTTCGTTGTGAAATCCTTTCAGACAAAAGTTTCTTAATTTTTGACGTAGAATCGGAATCTGATTAAATAACTGCCATGTTTGTTCTATTTGTAAAATTCGATAGAGCATGCCCGGTTTTCGTTACTTTGTAGGCTCATCACTTTATAAGGGATGTGCGGGTAGTCTTAGACACCCAGTATAATACAGCGGATAAACAAGAATACAAACAAGACATTCTACTAGATACAACTCAGTTGTTCTTAACTTGTTTTTGATTCCAAGAAGCAGTGCTCAGCAACGAGTTTTTTTTTCTCTTCTTTAAAAAAAAGGGTTTTAAAATGTTTTTGTCTTAAAAATGTTTTACAAGTGCTTGTAAAAATGTTTTATATTTACAGGTAGTTTGTTAAATAATTTAATGACGATTTAGAGTTGAAATTTCGGGTGTTGTTGTTTTGTGATACTGCAGCAATGGATCGTGATTCTGTCTTATGTAGTGGTAGCGTTTATCATAGTGTCTACTTAAATTTAGAATCTTATTATATGTCAGAAAGACTTCATGTATATGTATAGTGAAGGAAAAGTTATTATATTTAATTCGCAATTAATACATCGAGATTTACTAGATCTCTCTCGTATTACTTGCTTTTGTTTGTTCAGAGAGTAGCCTCCATATTTTGTGGTTCGAGTATAGCGTGGTAGACGGTTAATATTATGTTTTCTATTAACAGTTGGTACTAATGTGATTTAATTAGAAAATGGTTGAAGCTAACTCACATAATTTACAAGTCAAGGAGATCAGTAACGAACGAACGATCTAAGTTCGTTTAGAAACCTTGGAAGCAGCTAATTCAATTTTCTTACGTCATACTTTATTTAATTTTTTATTTATTGTCTACATCACTTACAAGTGACATAATAAGTTTAGTAGGTTGAGCAAGTCATTTAATTGTTTAATTTTCGTGCTGGTATGCTTAAAATGCAGTTTCAGGCAACAGGCATTTTTCAGGCACCATTTAATATTCAGTGAGGATTGATTTTTAACCCGTTGGTTCATAATTTATAAGCTTTTATTATTATTATTTCAAGTTCAATGTCTACTTATGAGTACTTTTAGTTTTATCTAGAAAGGATTTGTATTTTGGGTGCCTTGGCGTGTTCATGACTGCTTTTGATTAATCATAATGCACCGAGTGACCATAACTCGATTGGTAGAACGTTGGCTTAGCAATTGGAAGGTTCTGGGAACGATCCCAGCGGCCACTTATCCTGACTGAGGTTTTTTTTCCATGGTTTTCCTCCATCACCTCAAGGATCCGTCGGTAGGTACAGCTATGGACGAAATGATAGTCGCATATCTGTAACTGACATTTCGTATTTAAAAAATAAGTATATTGAACCATCACATAAATTTGTTGGTTTGTAGACGTATGCACAATCTTGTGACCCTCTTTTTAGGAAAATATTGTTTGATATGTAACTAAACGAGGGCGATATTTGCAAAAAATGTATTTTTTTATCGACAAAAAATGCTAAGTCGAAAAATCTACGGAGTTGTATAGTTTCCTCGTTTTATCTCGGAGTTCGATATTTTTGTAACGCTATGGAAACTGTTAATCCCAATAATACTTTTCGTTAGCAGATGTCCCACACGGGAGGGTCGTCTTCGAGAATTTGAGAAATGTTCTTCGAAGACATGCGACAATCATTTTGTCCATAGCTGTATCTACAAACTACGTCCTGGCCGACTACCTACCAACATCCTCTCCCCCACTCTGTCCAGGCCTGAGCCTGAAATACCCAAAGTCCATAAATCGTAGTAAAGGCACCGTGTACTCGTTTAAGTGTTCGAATACCAGCCAGAATTACTACTAATACCTACTTAGAATGATTACATGATTACTTGTACAATTAAATGATTCTTTGTTTTCATCAGTTGCCTATTTTCTCTTTTTCCAGAATTTACAGGTCGTGTGTGCCCTGCTCCCTGTGAGGGAGCGTGTGTTTTGGGTATTAGTGAACCTCCTGTGACAATTAAGAACATTGAATGCTCTATCATAGACCATGGATTTGAACAAGGTTGGGTAAAGCCAGAGGTTCCTGCCTGCCGAACAGGGAAAAAAGTTGCTGTTGTTGGATCTGGACCATCTGGACTTGCAGCAGCGCATCAGTTGAATAAGGTTTGTTTTGTTTTTCTAAATTATTAACGAAATTTCTAACTCTAGATCTTCTTTCATTTATTTCCTGCTGTGATACACACCTTCCTTTCTACCTCTTTCTTCATTCATCCTTCCACTTAAGCCTCCTCATTCCTGTTCTGACTTGCGGTGTCTATTTCTAGTCTGTTTCGTCATTCTTGTTGTGTACTGTCGATGAAATTTTGTGTGAGGATGCTTTTAACTTATCATTATTAATATTTCTAGTTAAAATTTATACGTTTAAGTTCACAAAGGCGAATAATGTGACGAAGAACGGTACAAGTCCAGAGTTATTAGTTTTTATGTAATCGCAAAAGAGCCACAGTGGTAGAGCTCACTTCTTGTACTTGAGGTTCTTGGTTCGATCCGGACTTGTGCCATGTGGGCTTTTTTGGTGGGTAAACACCGTGTGGTTAGTTTCGGGGTTCTTTCGTTTCCTCCCACTTTTTTCATTCCACCAATTATCCCGCCATCATCCATTCGGCCTGAGCCAAAGTCGCGTAGACTTTAAATAAAATTCAAATTTAAATCGCCAAAGTAAATGGATGAGAGGAATTACTGTCTAAAGCCAAGAAAGTGTCATACGCTCGTGTTTCAGGTTTATAACTTAAATGAGTACCAAAAGTGTGTCTCCTGCAGTTGTACTGTTTTTTTTTTCCTTTAGCAGTGATACCAGGATACGCAAAGAAATAAGATTTCATTAACGATTTTCCCACTAGAACGTTCGGACTGGTGAAAAATTAAATACTAACAACTGCTCGCGTATAGGAAAGCTCGTAGTAATACCTCCCGCCCCAAGAAAATAGATGGGATCAAGTGAATGAAGTAGAATAAGCTGGTTCGAGTCCCGTTACCGACCATCCTAACCAAACCTATTTTGTAGGGTATTCCTAATTTTCACCAGGACAATGCCGAGATGGCCCTTGCCACTACCTTCTCGATCAATTTTCTTGGAAGGATGCTCGCTAAGAGACGCCATTCCTCTGACATGAGGCAGATTTATGCCATTGCTGCTTATTCAGCCTTAAATGAAAACGTTAAAAAAAGTAAATGGGACTATTCTCTGAAGTACCATGATGACTTTAACGAATGTTTGAGCGTGGTAACAAAATATTATCTAGTGGACTACATTGGTACATTTTTTTTCGTAGTTTTTAACATTCCGTAACACATTGAAATTAATTGACGTCAAAAGCAGTACACGTCTAATGCTTTCTTTTTCCATTGTTTGTAGCTGTTGGCATGATTGTAAGCATAGGTATGTAGTAGCAACTTCGTTCTGTCAGCCACTTGACTGCTTCGGTTTCGGCCCTATAAAGAAGTTCGAGAAAGTTCAAATCCTGCCCGTGCCATGTGGGCTTTGTGGTGGACAAACACCGCGGGCATGAGTTTTCTCGGGGTACTCCCATTTCCTCCCACTTTCTCCATTCCACCAATTCATCCCATCATCATCAGCATCATCCATACAGCCTGAGCCAAAGTTGCCTAAAGGCCTTAAAAATTAAAATTCAAGAATTTTGAGAAGCGACTCATTTTCCAACTTATCTATTTTAATGAAGGATTTCTGGAGTACTTCAAAATGCTTTTCGTTCTACGCAATGAGTTGTCACTATGGAACACTAACTTGGAGCAGCTGGTTTTTAAGCCCAAGTATAGATCCGTCGCACATCCTCCTTTACCACAACCTGTGAAGTTCGCTCTTGATGCAAGAGTGACTTACTATTCTCTTTGAGTTCTGTCTGCCGATTTTTTTTTATTACGAAGGCGTTATTCTAGGTGAATATGAAGTTCACATTGAAACACTTTGGCATTGGTGTGCTAAACAGCGCATTTAGAGCTCATTTTAAATAATTGTCGAGTATTTTCAATGTGATAACGAAAGCAAGAGTCAAATGAAGTGTATAAGCGTCGAAAAGACTTTTTTTTTAGTTGTTTTCAATTTTTTTTTTCAACCATTCCTTGGGATTTATTCTTTTCTCAGTCCATTAGAAAAAAAAATCGATGAGGACTATTTAATGACTCATCAGTATTCGATTACTCATCATTACTATTCAATGAGTGAAATATTCCAATATTCACGGGCTGTTTCCGAAATTCCGTGAAGTGCGTGTGATAATGGTTCAGAACCATCAAAAATCGAGCATAAAACAACTTGTGGGATAGCAGATGTTGTTAAGTTTATCTATAGAAAAAATTCTGACGTATGTTTATAACTGACTTTCCTTATTTAAAAAAAAAAAAATATAAAGAAATATCGTATATATTTGTTGACTTGCAGAGAGATGCACAATCACGTAACGCACCTTTGTTTTGTAGAAAATATGGTTTTGATTTGTAGCTAAAAGAGGATAATATTGTCTTTCTTCGACAAAATAATCTAAGTCCAAAAATCGCATCAAGTTGCTTAGTTTCTTCGTTTTATCCTAGAGAGGGATATTGTTGTAACTCAACTAGAATCATTTATCCTTGTTTTAATTTTCGTTACTAGAGTCCATACACGGGAGAGACATCTGTGAATTTTGGAAATAATATTTATAGACATGCGTCAAAACTTTTGTCCATAGTTACGCTGTAGCTCCCCCATACACAATGATATTATGCATGATAAAAGTGTTAGAAAGTTAAATTTGTAAGTATGATGTGCAAGTTCTGTAAGCAAAGTATGAATTAGAGCGTGTAACAGATTTTGAAAATTGTCTTTTGCCTCCTATTACGTTCTCTTTTGCTCTTTGACAGGCTGGTCATCTTGTCACAGTCTTCGAACGCAATGACCGCATAGGTGGGTTGCTGCAGTACGGAATACCCACCATGAAGCTCTCCAAGGAAGTGGTGCAAAGACGGGTCAACCTTCTTGCTAAAGAAGGTATAGAGTTTAAGACTAATATCAACGTGGGGAAGGACATCTCGGCGAAGGTACTTGCTACTTTTATTGTTTGCTTTCTCATTAATTGCAGATTTAGAATATTGTCATTCATAGAGATTTGTTTTAGTTTCGTTACATTCAATTTGGTTTTCAGACGCTTAATATGCCTGTTACGTATAGTGCTGGTGCATATACATGTATATAGCATTATTTAAAGTGCTATAAGTTTAATATATTCATGAAAGCCCTCGAAAAACTCTATTATAAAGATTAAAAACTATTCTAACTAAACGATATAATGTGCTAATTGACTAAATTTACGATTTAGTCCAGATAGAATTTTTTCCAATCCTCCAGTTCAGTTTTTTTATTTATAATTGACAAGCTGTAAGCCTTGAGTGTATTTTTTTTTCATCAGTACTTGTATAAATATTCTACCAAATTCATTTTTTCATATTGTCATATAATATTTTGTGCAATAGAAAACAATCTTTTTGTTTGATTGTTTTAAATCGTGTTCATCTTTACTTCGAAATTGTACTTTTAAAATTTTGGATAAATTCCACTCATTTTAAGATACAGATACATCAAGAACTTCCACGAACATAACGTTTTTTGTTCTGGGTAAGGGCGACTGAAGATATGCACCACTTATCTGAGTTGTTCTAAAAGTTTTGTGTGTTAAGGATCATGTACACAACGATATCTGTTAAGGATCATGTACACAACGATATCCAACAAAAGATGGCAGCACTATCTCCGTATATGTCTAATGTCTTTTTATCGTTGCACCAAATTTCAATGTTGCTCCTACAAATTCAAACCTAGAGAGTTCTAACTTTCAGGGAAGAAAGTTCATGACCAATTCAAGAGTTTGATCGATGTCGATTTTTTTATTTTCGTTTTTCTTCATTGTTGAAATCGCTTGATTGTTTTTGTGAACATCGAAACCTATAACAATGAACAAAAACTAAATTAAAAAATCGGCATCGATCAAACTCTTGAATTTGTTATGAACTTTCTTTCCTGAAAGTTAGAACTTTCTAGGCTTGAATTGGTAGGGGCAGCATTGAAATTTCGTGCAACGATAAAAAGACATTAGACACATACGGAGGTAGTGCTGCCATCTTTTATTGGAGATCGTTGCTTTACATTAACCTTAAAACATCTCATGTCCCCTGTGTTCAGAAACTTCATTTACAGCTATACATTCTATGGATAAGAACGATTTTTTTTCTCCCAAAGTACTTTTATGTGATAATTTGTTTTCGATACCACTACTTTTTGAATACCTAACCTCTTCATCCTTAACGTCTGGACTGCATATTCCACCAATATTCGACGGCAGTAACTTCCTTTCTTCTCCTTTATTAAAATTTGATTTAGTGATTAAGCATTCTTGATTTTTTTAAAAGTATTTATTCATATTTTTAATCTATCTGATAAAAATAGGAGCTCTATGAGGAGTTCGATGCGTTGGTGCTATGTGTTGGAGCAACCTGGCCAAGGGATCTGCCAATTTCCGGTCGACAGCTGGAAGGAATTCATTTTGCTATGAATTTCTTAGAAGCCTGGCAGAAGAAGCAAATGGGTAACCAAGTCAACTTGCAAGAGTTACTGGCAAAGGACAAAGATGTCATTGTGATCGGTGGTGGAGACACTGGCTGTGACTGCATTGCAACGTCTTTGCGACAGGTAAATACTTACTGTTTGGTGTCATATTTAATCACACACGAGACCACAAGGAGATTAAAAAGAAAAAAGAAAAAAAATGATCGCAGCTCTAATGGGTGTTTTTTATATCACTGCACGGCAGGGTTACCAGGTCTTGCGTTTTTCCGTTTAGATTGTCGTGTTTCTTAAGTTCCCTTGAAGTCTTACCTTCTTTCTCTCCCGCATGATAGATTCTTCCTCAATTGAAGAAAGTATCATGTGGGAGAGAAAAAAGGCAAGACTTAAAGTGAGTCCAAGAGAAACGAAAATATTACAAGAAAAACGTAAGCTCTGGCAACCCTACTGCACACATACACCCTGAACAATATCTGCCTCGAGAATGTAGAAAAGAAAACAACGTCATTTGAATTTGATTGTAGTTATGTTAAAATTAATGAATTAACTAAACTTGAACTAACATTTTTAGATTCAGTTCAGATTAAATTGCTTTCATTTGATCGTGTAAATTGAACGTGTAGTATTACGGTAATAGAACGTGTCACAAAATACAGAATATAGTTAACAAACATAGGTTGGGTTAAATATACGTACACGTACTAACTGTCTGAATTATATCAATTATAATTGATATAAGTACAAGTGGAAATATGCTTAATTGCGTGTAAGTTTCTGTATTTATATAATACAAAGCATAACTTTTAAAGTCAATTTTGCTACTTTGAAAATCAAACTCAGAATATTCGTGTATTGAGTAAAAATTTTATATCTGAATTACATTGCGTACTGATTCTCTGAGTTGAATAAAGGAGCCGCGTTGGGAGCTTATTATACAACATAATTCCTATGTATGTTGTGGATTTCACGAGCACTGAAGTGTAGTGTTATGGGGAAAACTGTTAGTTTCAGTCGATTCTTCTTATATTGTGGTGAATGTCCGCGTGATTTTTCAATGGAGGCGGTAGCCGGTAAATGGACCCAAGGTCTGTATTTACGAATGCAAGTTTCGATACTTCCTGATTAATGATCTGCCTTCACGGAAGTGTCAATCAACAGGAAGACTACAAATGATCATTTCATTCGCACGTTATCCTGTCTCCACTGGCGTTTTGTCCAAACAAACCGTTCGGTTAATATCTTAGTTTTGATTTGGCGGCTGAGATGATTCGCTAAAACTAGTATTCAGATTCGACCTGAAGTAATATCTGTCTGTCCATTGTGTTAGGTTTTTGAATTTAGTTCGTAAGGCTTTTAGGCAACGGCAGAACCCCGAGAAAACCTACTGTATACGGTGTTCGTCCACCACTAAGCCCACATGGGACGAGCAGGTATCGAACCGACGACCCCAGGCACTAGATGTGAGCGCTCTACCATTGAGCCACCGCGGCCTCTGTTAGGTTTTTGGTATTTGTGGTACAGGCAAGATGTTGTTTGAAAGCCTCACAACCATGTCAAGGCCTCTTACCTTCTGTGAGGGCCTCTAGTATTTTTAAAGTTGGTAGAGGGACGCAAGATTGTTTGTACCGTACAATCTTACGCCGGAGAACCAACTCACACAGCGCTTGGTCAACTGTGTGTACGCGGCTGGTGTTCTCGAATCTGTGTGTGTGTGTTTTCTCGTTCCTGTGGAAGTTAACAGATGCTTCACTAAACCTGACTTGGCAAACACCTTGCTATTTCTGGGACCATGATAGCGAGACGCTTGCCGGGTACTCCTTAGCAAATCATTTGTTAACTTCCGGGATACCGAGTAGTAGTCCCGTCGCGATTACCGACAAATGGCTCGCTAAAACTGACCTGGCAAGTACCTTACTATTTCTGAAGCCATGATAGTGAGATCCTTGCCGGGTACTCTTCAGCAAGTCATTTGTTTATGTACTTGTGTCGGACGCACGAGAATGTGAGTGTAGATATTTTTCGAATATTGAAGAAAAAATGTAGTCATGGATTGAGCGATAATAAAAGAGTATTGTTAATAAAATATAGCTTTTGTTGTACTTCGCTGCATGGTTAGTACATTGACACTTGACGATTGTTAGCTCTACTAATTGTACAGTACAACAATGCAATTTTCTTAAACTGAAAATTCTTACTTTTATAAATGTTAAATGGCGAAAATCAGAGACATCGTTTATATTAGCTAGGTTCTGAACTTTATGTAGACCGTGTTCAGAAGAATGTATTATGGTCTAAACTAGGCGTGGCCAATTTATTTCTATAAGAAAGCCAATGTATGATGAGTGGTCATGTCACGGACCGTTGTCAGAAATAACGAATATAACTAGGATATCAATCAGTCTTTGGTCGATTTTATAATACACATAATTTAATATAGCTTTTATCTTTCCACGGGCGACAAAATATCATGTCCCCCGCAGACCAGCTGTTGCCTGCTCTAAAGCATTCAAGGGTTAGTGTTCGGATATACCTAACATCCAGTGTGGTTATGTTTGTTCGGACAAATTTCTGACGGTCATCGGAACTGAACTCTGTGATATCATCACTTACTCTGTCCATACAAACAAGTTGTTGGAGATTGGAAACCAATTTTTTTTCTCTAACTTACCCAGAGTTTACAGGTTCAAGGTAATTATTACTTCCTAAATGGAAGTTTTCATTAATTATAACGGTACCATCTGCTGTTTCATCCAAACTGCTGTTTAAAATAAATAAATAAATAAATAATAATAATAATAATAATAAAAAAAACGCAACGAAACTTTTGTTCACACCTATACGCGTTTGTATCTCAGTGTTTATTAGCTTGTAGTAATTAGGTCTTTTACGTAATTTATTAGAAGGAATTCTGTCATGAGGTGGGAGACAACCACCGTAGCAACATCTCTTCGTAAAGCTTTTATTTCTAATAAGAAGAGGTTCTCAGTTATAATGAGAGACCACGACGATTCTTTAATAGCGATGGATGAGTACTGAAAGTTACTTTGAGAGGATTGGTTTACTAAAAGTCACCCACTTGGAGGAATTATATTTTATTTCTTTTGTTTTATTTGCATTGAATATATGAAAAATCGTCCACTTGGTGCGAACACAGTGGGCAAGTTACTGAAGACTTACCAAAGGCCATTTACGTGGAGGATATTTAATTTAGATTTGAAACCAGAAACATTAAAATCCCACGGCAGCCAATAGTATTTAGAGATACACAAGTCTGCCAGTTTACATGGATGTAATTTATCAAAGCATTTACACAAACTGGATAGCTTAAAAATAAAAAAAAATAGTGACTGCAGCGGAAGTTGTGTGGAGAGCAATAGAACACTAAGCCGTAAATGAATGAATGAAACGAAAACACACTAAAGTAATCATTTTTAAAACTGATTACACTTTTTTTGTAGATGAACTTTTGAGTCAATCTTTGTTCTTCTAAGAATTACTTTGGTAAACTTTATTTTTATATGGGTCAGTGTAGTAACTTTGGACTTCGGCCCGTCACGGATTGCCTTTAGCTGTTAAAATCCACACCCATGTCCCTGCTGGGACTCGAACCCGGGACCTTCGAGCCAATGGCCTATCGCCGCAGACCGCTCGGCCACCCGGCCGGCTTTCAAGAATTACTGTCAGCGTTCAATAAAAATTGGAAATTAAAAGTCCGAATAGACTGACTTCGTTCTTCATGAATATTAACAAGCGAATTTAAAATAATTAACAAAATAAAAGTTAGTAGTTTAAATATTTAGTTGGTGCGAATGAAATACTCGGCCCAGGTGCGTCATGTCCAAAGGAAGGAAAAAAAAAACTACTTTACCTGGTGTGATCGCTCAGCCAACGATTGGATTCTGTGACAAAAGAAGTCTGGAGTCTGCAATGCGAAGAAATCGTCAAGTGCATGTTGCACCACCCGATTATCAGGGAAGGTTTTCAATGCCAAGAAGTGATCGGGTTGCCGGAAGCAGTGGTACTCAGTGGGGGGAGAGATCGTGGGAATACGGCGTGTGAGGAAGAGTTCGTTACTGCAACTCATGAAGAGCCTACACCGTTCTTTGCGCGATGTGTGGGTGGACATTGTTATCCAACATGAGGACACTGTCTTTTGACCATTGCTGGATGCTTCCAGACAAGTTTGCGGTGTATTTCATGGAGTTCAGCACTGTGACCATCTGGTGCTGATTACGATGGTTTCATATCGTCTGATAAAGACATGATGGATCACTCCCACTATAGACCACCATACCAGCAACAACACCTTCCGTGGTTGTAGAGGTGGATTAGGATACCTTCCTGGACGTTGATTACGATCCAACCATTGTCCTGATCGTTCATGATTGTCAGCAAATCCATTTTTATCTGAAGTGACGATGCAGGGAACCTTCCCGTTTATTCCTTACATTCAGAGAATTGCACATCGCCATTCTTGTTCCAAATGCACTGCACTTTCATAAGACCCTGTTCAACAACACACTGCCTCCTGACTGGGCACCCCAGTCTGTTTGCTGGACGTATACAGATTTGATGGTGTTAGACGCGTGACCCAGTTGATCCCTGTGTTGTGTTGCTGAGGTGCGTTTCCCATCAGGCGTCAAAGCGGTCATTTCATTCGCACCAGCCTAATATTTCGTTATTCAAAAATAAATCTAGAAGTAAGTTCGCTTCGCAGGTTCCTGAATTTATAGTTAAAGCTGCCCATTGTTATGACCGTTGTTTTCCAGATTGTTCCGTAGTTTTACCAGCAAAGGCCCTGGCTGCTATCTTTGCCATCCCAGCTTCCCTGAAGAGTGATCGTCGATGAGTCGCCACTCAGACGCTTCAGGCTTTGGAAAAACTTGCCAGTTTAGCCCACTAAAAGAATTTTTTTTTTTTTCACTTCGTAAAATGGTAACCTGATTGTGTGAACAGTTTAAAACAGGTTTTTTGGAAGTTATGTGTCACAAATACTTAACATTAGAATTTTCCTTTTAATTTGTTAGTGTGTTATGTAGTGTTCGTAGTGCAACAATAATTTAAAATAATCAGATTGTATTTTATTTGCTTTGTTCTTTGCTATTCTAGGGTGCTAAAAGTATCACTACGTTTGAAATTCTGCCAACACCTCCTCCAACGAGAGGTAAAGATAATCCATGGCCGCAGTTCCCTCGAGTGTTTAAGGTGGATTATGGCCACGAGGAGGTTAAACTGAAGTTCGGACGCGATCCTCGACAGTACAATACTCTGAGCAAGGTAATATTCTACCAGCCTTTATTCAGGAGTTCTAAATCTTGGGGGAAGCAAGACTGAATTAATTTATGATGAAGTGTAGCAAACTGTTTTCTTTATATCACGCTGCTTATTGTGGCTTTTTGCTTGTAGAAATTTTATATTTAACAGAAGGAAGGGGTAGAATTAAGAATGGTACAGTATTGGAATAGTGTGGATAAATCGCAACATTGTACATAATTAAATTTTATCCTTTCTTCTTTGATTTCAAATAACATATTAATTGAAGTATTCAAGAGTAGCATCCCTATTTTATCGTGATTATCCTATTACGCGCCGTCTTCCATGATTTCCTGTTTTTTATGTGGAACCATTTTAGATGTGTATGTATATAATATCTATATTTGACCAAACACTAAGAAACGTTTTGCCTAATAAACCGATTTAGGGGTTTTATTGCATTCGGAATTTTTCCAGTCTGTAGTTTTGAATCTCAGACAGTACCTAGAGTTTAAATTAAGGAGGATATAACTGGGTAAAGACAAGTCGATTAAGTCGAGTAGATACTGTTGCGAAACTTCGAAAGGTTTTTCTTGAAACCTTGACTTTAGGCGTTAGCACACTTTCTTAGGATTCACTAATCAACGTGAAATTAACCAGTGGTGCTTGCACGACATAAACAATTTTCATTTTCTTTGTGCATGAGTTTCTATATTTATCTGAATGTTAGAAATATTTTTAAAAAATCACCCGATTCCATTAGTTTGCCAAGGGTAGCCATTAAAAAAAAGGCGCGTGATATATTTTGTTTTTTCTACAGTTTACGAAAAATTTAACATCTCAAACATTAAAACAGCTTGAGATATACAACAAAATCTGTTTTATGTCTCAAAAGATTTAACTTTTTATCATGTTATGAGTGGCTCTGAGTCAATCACTAGATGCTGAAATTAAATCTGAAAGGTAGGTTAAAAGTTAAAGCCACTTTATTTATATCAGGACAGGAATTCTAAGCTTTCAAATATTTCTTAAGTAATAATGTACCACCAGGAACTCTATACGAGAAAACTTTGCAGAAACAATCAGAAAGTCGCCTTAGAAGATTCCACCCTTTGTCAGCAAGGACGGAAACATATCCGCTTCTAGTAAATTTCCTATATATTGTGACCAACCCATTATGGCGATTTTTTTTTTCGTATGTATATCAAAATTACACATTTGAACAAACCTTGTAGCATACTTTTTAGCAATATTTCACAAACCCTTCATACTAGCATATTTTCAACAAGTGAGCGTATATACAGTTGCTGTGATAATTAGTAAAACCTAAATGCTGAAATATTTGCACGAGGTTTCGATGTTTGAAGAATTTTGTGACATGATTTTTAAATCTGTTCCATTTGAGATTTTAAAGCCTACATATTATATATTGGCAAGAGACCATGTTTAGTTCCTTGCTGAACAGTTTTTTTTTCAGACTTTCTGGTGGTATGCTAATGAGTAAAATAGCAATTGGAACCATACAATTCATGTCTTGATATAATTAAAATGCCTTAAAAATTCAATTGGTTTGAACTTCTTCGTGTAATTTTCAGGATTAATTTCAACGTGTTGGAATTGTATCTCATAAGCTCATGAGCTCTAAGCTCATAACTCGATAGAAGTTAATCGTAAGAGGAACAAAGCACATTTTGTTCCATGTCTATTTGTACAAATGTAGCGTAAGTTCTTCACATGGATAAAGCTGAGCAAAGGAAAAGGTCGCCTTAGTTACCAGATTAAAAACGACCAATCAAAATCAAGGTCGCTGAATCTAAATCTGAAATCAGTTTCTCTCCAACTGCTTCCATTGAAGCACAAGTTAAAAATCTTAAAATGGAGAAAGGTAAGCGAATGAAAGGATCTGCCAGCTTCAGTGTGTCCATTATTTAGAACTGTCTCACAAATCAAAGTCGCTTAACTGAAATCTAAAATCGGCTTTAGTTGGAGAGCTAATCTGCATACAGACGCACGGGCAAAATAAAATTAAAATAAGCTTCCCAGAAAATTTTCTGGCTGTTCTAAAAAGGAAGAAAATTAAATTTATTATTTATACAGTGAGTGACTTTAGTCCTAATGAAGTATTTATTTGCTCCAGCATAATTGGTTAAATTGTTATTTACGTCCTAAACGAGCTGTCTGTTTGTAAGGTCGAGACATACAGTTTTTATTAAAGTCGTTTCTGAATCACTCGATGCAATGGACCTCCAGGGGACTTGATCTAATGATGACACACACACATATAAACCGGGCTTACTAGTAGGTCGAACAAGCGGAAGTCGCTGTAGATTGGTGCTAGTGATAAAACAATCGTTCAGAAAGTTATAAAAAGTAAAGAGAAAGAGCTAATTGCATTACAGAGATTTACTGTATTTAGTTTGTTTCTGTTTTTGGTATGTACAATCATCGGCAAATGTTTGTACTCATTGGTAAAATTTCTTCTTCGAGTAACTTTGGAATGGAAAGAGCAGTTTGGGTACAGTTTCCTGTAACTTAAAGAAAATGTGATTTTCTGTAAGGTACAGGAAACTGTACTCAGATCGGTCTATCCATTCCAAAGTTATTCGGAAAACAAATATTATGACTTGGAACAAAACTTTTGCTGCTAATTGCACATTTTATTGTATACAACTATTACAATCTGTTTTGTGTGTGTTCATATTACATTGGGCAGTGATAATTAAGAAAGAACATGATAATCAACTGTAATTACAAGATATGACCTATCTTCTTATGGCAACACATTAATTTTTGTCTCCTATTGCAGGAATTTTTGGATGATGGCAACGGACGTGTCTGTGGTATCAAAACCGTGTTAGTGAACTGGACAAAAGATGAGACTGGACGTTGGAAAATGGATGAAGTTCCTAATTCAGAAAAGGTAAGCACAAGAATGTTTTATGTACGTATCAAGACAGAAAACTCCGACCTGGGTTGTTTTACGGAAATGTGTGACTCGTAATAGGAAGGTTCTAAGTTCAAACTCTGGGTCTGGCCATCCTGACTGAGGCTTCCTTCGCGTCATACCAAGCAAATGCTCGGATGGTACATGATTTGCGCGACTTATCTTTTACGTCCATCCATGAGAAAGAAAGGTAACACCCGTGACTTTAATTCAATGTCAAGAATGTTTCCTTCTTTCTTCTCGCGGATGGAGCTAATAGTGAAGACATGATATAAAGCATTAGTTGCTGTGAAGCTAAGAAAAATTGTCACAAAAGATGCAGGAAACCTAGTACTAACGTAAAAAGTATACCCGTTATTTCACATAACATTTTGGGTGTGGAGAGTAATGAGAGAGGGAGCAGAGTGTATTGTTCTCGTGAGAGTGTGTGATACGAAGTATCGCGATGTTACTCTACGGAAACAAATAATATATTTTTAAGTATATGATCAAACGCTTAGAGAGAACAATATTTAACTATAAACTTTTGGGTCAGTCAATATCATATAAGAACATTTAATATTATGTAACTACTGAAATCATGCACGATATGGATTCAGTGGATGTTAAGTCTAGAAAAAGCATTTCGTTCCGTATTGTCCTGCTTCAAGAAAAAAGGAAAGCGTATATTGTGATCCAAGTTTAACCTCAGCATGTCTGTGTGTGAGAGGATAGAGGGAGGTTAATCTGGATTGACAGTCAAAAATTCATTCTTTACGAAGCACGATAATTTCTTAATGATAACGACTGAAGCACGATAATTTCTTAATGATAACGACTTCTTTCTTATATTGAGAGGAACTATATTTAAAATTATTTTATTTTTCTTCCAGGTGTACAAATGTGACTTAGTATTACTTGCAATGGGATTCCTTGGGCCCGAGCGATACATCGCCAATGAACTGAGCTTGGATCTTGATCCGCGCAGTAATATAAGTACACCCTCTGGACGTTACAAGACTTCTATTCCTCGGGTATTTGCTGCTGGCGGTAAGTGTTTCACTATGAACTAGGCAGTAAGTTTTTATATTGCAACATCTGTTTATATTTCAAGATCTCACAAGAATATAAATGTCCTTTAAGGATCATGGTTAATATGTACTATTTAAGGCACCAAATCGCAAAAATGCAGAACCAGTTGGGATTTTTTAGTTCATTCCAATGAATTCTTGTTTATAAAAGATTTAAAATTATAAAGGAACATACAATCAAACAATGATCGTACATTTTTTACAGTTGGAGAACCTAGCTAATTGATGCAGTCTAAATAAATTGGATTTTAACAAAGAACTTAAAACCATTTTAGTAACCGAAAATCACAAATCACTTCCCAGTATAAAAAATGATGGAATTGTTATGGGAAAAGTATTATATTTGATAGCAAATGAACTTTTCAGTATCATATGAATTGAACCTTCGGTGAAGCCTTCAAAAATCTTAGTTTTGTTATATGTATAGACGAGGAATGTGAAACGAAACAAACGTTTTCGAAACTATAAAGTGCATTTTATAGGTCAAAATTAGAATTTACTTCCCTTCTTTGGTCTATGAAAAAGCGCAAAATAAATTTACCAAATATATTAAGTTTGAACTTTATGATACTTTAGTACTCGAGATAGCCGGAGGCAATTACACATTGACTTTTTTTGTTCACACAGTTATTAGTAGTACCATTGGCTCGCCATATTTATGCTCAGATTTTTGTTCCCAAGAACAAAGTACATCAGGAAAACAGATATTGTTAACAAACGTGCAGGGGGAAAATGCTGAATTAGCACCTTTCGGGAGAATATGCAGTTGATTGAACATATTACTAGGAAAGTAAGAAATTGATGTGTTTTGAAACCTTCAACAATTTTAGAAAAAATCAACAGAAAATCTGAATTATCTTTTATACTCTTCTCAGTGTAAGTTGTTCGTTTCCCTCGTTTTTCTTTATCTGAAATCAGCAATATTATATAAATAAATCACAACCATATTCAATCCACTACTAGATAAGGCCTCTCCCCGAAGGGAGGAGTTTGTCTACTGCTCCCACGCTGACCAAACGGGTTGGGAGAGGAGAGCCGAAGCTCTCACTGTGATCGCCACTGTCTTTTATTCACTGCAGCTCCCTATATATATATATATATATATATATATATATATATATATATATATATTGGAATTAAAATTAATGGCGAATATCTTCATCATCTACGGTTCGCTGATATAATCCTGTTTGCTTCAAGTGCAGAAGAACTACAAACCAGAATGGAAGAACTGAGTAACGAGAGTTCGAAAATCGGCCTTAAAATGAACTTAAGTAAAACAAAAGTAATGTACAACCAAGTGCTGCAAAGAAGGAAGTGAAGATTAACGGAGAGACAATAGGCATAGTTGATGAGTATGTTTACCTAGGCCAGCTTAAAACGTCGAATGCAAAGTTGACTGATGAAATAAATAGAAGATGTAAAATGGC
>JAGDQP010034226.1:0-20235 GCA_022664845.1 Lepisma saccharinum | reverse complement strand
CGAGGAACTAGGCTCATCCATATTCCATTTCACCACTTTTTAAGGTTGAAGGAGTTGACTGGACAGTTTGCACCCCTGGTGCTTTTGCTCGTATTTCGCAGCTTTTTACACTTGTGTAATGTATATACTCGCTTCGCCTCATTGGGGCGCTGCCCCCAGAATTCCAAGATGGCCTCGCTGGGGCGCACCCCTTTATTGCAATCAGGCTCCAGCTGGGAACTGTAACCTAGTAGGGGAGACGAGCCGAATTTATTCTAACCTACTCGTAATGGTACACCTTCATACCAAATTTCGTTTCTCTAGCTTCAGTCATTATAAAGTGGGGCTTAGGCGGGCATTTTGGATAAAAAATGGACACATTTTTAACGTTTTCTTATATTTTCGTGACATACTCGTGATGATACACTGTCATACCAAATTTCATTTCTCTATCTCGAACGATGTGAAAAATGGTATTTCAGCTGCCATTTTGAATCAAAGATGGTGAATTTTTTAAAACGTTGTTATGTTTTCCTAAACTACTCTTGATAATACATCATTATGCCAAATTTCGTATCTCTGGCTCAAGCAGTGTGGAAAATGGATTTATGACGCCCGCCATTTTGGATCCAAGATGGCGTCTTTAGAGATATTTTGTAATATTTTCATAATCTACTAATAATGTTGTACTGTCAAACTAAATTTCATTATTCTAGCGGCAGCCGTTTAGGCTGTGTATTCTTTAAAAGTTTAGGGTTGGCGGCCATTTTGAATTCAAGTTGGCGACGTTTTCAAATTTTTAAAAAGTTTTCTTAATTTGCTACCAATGATGTAGTTTCATACCAAATTTCACTGTTCTATCTTTAGCCGTTTAGGCTGTGTATTCTTTGAAATTTTAGGTTTGGCGGGCATTTTGAATCCAAGATGGCGACCTTTTCAAAATGTCGGAATTTTTCCTTGATCTACTTATCATCCTCTACCTTCATACCAAATTTCATGTTTCTAGCTTACTCCAAACTCCCTAAACAATATGATGAGTCAGTCAGTCAGTGAGTGAGTGAGTGAGTCAGTTAGCCTAAAATGTGCAAATTCAGGGGTCCACAACTAGAACATAGTTTGAGATACGAATATGAAATTTTGTACATCTGCACATATTTACCATATCTCCTTAACGGCAAAAGCTCATATTCCTATCTTTAACATCTTTTTTCTTACGGGGCCCCCAAATCGTCGATTTTGCCATAAACTCTTGTTCCTGTATAACATGCTTCTGGCAGTGCTAACGTTTTCTGACGTGAAGAACTTGGCTCATGCACTGCCGTGCATGTTGATATTCTATTTAACTTTACATAGTACGATTCTCCACAGCTGTGCATACCGTGAGATCTTCTGAAATGAAACTAATAGGCCAATATTAGGATCATGGTTCAATTATCGTATCTAAAGCAAATACTGGCCGTTTTCTTAAAATATCTGCTCCCGAGGGAGCATACTTAGCGACATCTTCTATCACACGGCTGACGGGCTACCTCTACGGCGCAAATAGAAAATAAATAATAAAGAACTACATAAGTAAACATTAAAAAAAGTTATTTAATTCCTGCTTTTTATACAATTCGGTACAAGATAACTGACATGTGTGGTTGCTTTTATCTTAGCTTACTTCCTGCAAAACGATTCGTTCATACATTGCTAAAAATATAATACTGAATTACGAATTAACGATGAATCCTAATTTCACTGCCAAGGGCTGGAAATCGAGAGGTGTCTATCTATAAATCGTGCAGCACACTACTTCTAGAAAACGCTACTAGTTTGGTGATAACCTAACGGAATATCATAGCTGAATTTGCAATATTTGCTATGTGAATTTTAACAAAATTTTCAGGAGTGCAATAAAATTTGTCGCCTGTTACTTTTACTTCGATGTTAATTGCCGTGAGTAATCGGAATATCCATTAACAAGTATAGTCAATTTAGTATCTTATTCAATTTCAACCAGGAAAATTTCTTGAAAGTCTTATGTTTCACGTAACAGGAATTACGAACCAAGCGCATAACCGATATTGTTTTTCAATTTAAACCGTTGGATGAATCAATTTTTGCATAGCTGTGATTTTAAAAGCAGGGGAGGGTGCTTCAAATGACACCAAAAACTTAATTTTAGACCTTTTTATCACATAGTAGGTATTACAAATCCAGCGACGATATGGTCAAAGATTTGGAGTTCAAAATGTTTACCCTGTGGAATGCGTAAGAGCCATTTGCAATCCAAGAAATAGTATTTTAAAGAATATTTTCTAAATAAAAATTATATTTTTTTTAATATATTACCTTCATTGCTGGAAGTAGTGAATTAGAAAGAAAGAAAAAAAGAAGGCCATGAAATGAAGAAATGTGTCCAAAGTACTTTTTATGTATTTTTACAAGGGAATAACTTTATTGAAATGACTATTTACATAGTAACATCATATTGTTACGCTTCAATTAATTGTTAAGAAGTAATTATTTCGATTGTTACGCTATAAACATAAATCATTATTCCCTTTAAAATTTACATTTTCTATTAATCCATCTTATATATTTTTGTATCTTAATCTCAGAGGGTAAAAGGTTTCCAAGAAAGGTGTACTATTCCAAGACGAATTACTTTCAAAGTTTCATGCAGATGAGTTGAACGGCGTAGATTTGTGTTTCTTCCGAACAAAGGCAGGAAATTTTAATTTTATAAGAACTAGCCAATTAATATGCCCGTCTGTTCGTACACAGACTCACGAACACAAACTGCTTATAACTATTTACTTCTCATCAAATGTCTTGTGAGAAAATAATTTTATCATCACCGAAGACTTCTCTTGTAGTGGATAAAAGCATATTTCGAGACCTTCAGATTTAATAATCACGGAATGCATCCTGAGTATCAAATTAAATCCATCATTCATCCATTTTCATGAGAACCTCCGAAAGATGGTGACAGCTAGTGAGAGGCGTGCGTAAAGTTCTTCGAGAAACACCTAATGGCGAAAAACTAACTTACAACATACAGTAGTTGTTAAACACGCACAAATGCTATAACAACCTACATTAACTGCAGTGTTTTTCATTGTGTATTCCAGCCACTGTCAAATGTAACAAACTTTTCAGTCATGTCTCCCCCCCTCCTCCAAGCACTCAAGGACAAAGAGATAATCCGTACCCAATGCGGAACACCTATTAAGCTAGTACGAAAAAAATGGAGAAAAAGTTTTTAGTAAACTGGAGGAAGTCGAAAAAAGTATCCCGTTAATCAATATCGGCAGAAACTTTTGCAAATTGTCTTCATGATTTGGAACACTTGAAATAAGATTTTTTTTTTCAAAGAAATCACAGCAAGGAAAAAGGAGATAACCGATCTAGAGAAACAAGTGAGTGAGCATGAACGCCTCATTGATGATCTGCAACAGTACAGCAGAAGAAATTGTTTAATCATCAGTGGCTTACTTCGACTGGAGACTCTGCAAGAAGACATTTACACAAAAGGGTGCGAATTAGCTGAGAGAACTCTCGGCACTCCTCTCACGATGAATGATGTGGATAGGATTCACCGACTGGAGACTGAGGAGCAGAGATGGTACAACTGGTACAGGATGGCGCTGGTACAGACTGGTACAGACGGCGCAACTGGTACAGGATGGCGCTCGAAATACCATTGTGAAATTCATTTCCTATCCCCATGACAAAATTTTGAAAGCCAAATAGAAATTTAAAGGAACAAAATTGTTAATCACTGACTCACTTACCCCAAAAAGACAAAAGCTGCTACGCGAGAGCGCGGGTTATCGCAATACTTGGACCTCTGATGGTAAAAAAAATGTAAATTCAGGAACAGAAAATTTGTGATATGCCTTGAGAATGACCTTAGTCTTTTGAACCACTAGTGCTTGAACAAAATAGTGACAGTTAAATGAACATTTAGTGATGAAGAAAAAAAATAACAGAAATTCACTAATAAAGTTCTTCAATTAGGTGTCTTTTCAAGTAATTTGTGTATGAGTTACGTGACAACAATCATTGTGTATTTTGTGTATGCATGTGTGTTTAATGTATATGTATGTATATATGTGTGTGTTTAATGTGTAAGTATACGTGTGTGTGATTATGCCGTGTGAATTTGTGTGTTATCCATCACAGTGTTAGTGTACAAGAGGAAAAATACAAATCTTACAAGATAGAAGATCACTTGTGATAATTACTGTCAGGTGGTGGGTAAGTCGTTTTACGTTTCCTCATTTTAGCGCATATTTTTCTTTTTCACGGAATGGACGATCCCCAGTCTGACAACCTCGTAGCGTTGACAGCATAGCTTCCTGAGTTAACGGAACTGCACAGTATTTCACCCTCCTCCCGCTCACAGCATGATCTACTTGCGTCTTCATTCCTCCCTCCCTTAACCTCTGCTCTATCTCGTCACTCAATGATCACAGCTGAGTTACTGAAAACAGAACTGTCCAAGCACCCTCAGGGCCCATTCAATGTTGCCCACATAAATGCCGAAACCTTGTTAAGTCACTTCACAGAATTTGAAGCTATATTTCCAGCACAGCCAAATATACACATGATTTTGGTATCAGAAACGTTTGCGGCGTCCCCGACACCCTCTACAATTTACCGGTTTTAAAATTCTTAGAAACGATATACACGGTTGGCGTGTCGGTGGAGTTGGAATCTACTGGAGGGAACAATTGAATGCGAAACACTTGTAAAGTCGCTGAATGAATACACCTTCAGCAAGAAATATATTATTCTGCAATGCATCTTAGGAAATAACAAACTACTAATAGCATGTGTTTATTAGCATCCCTAGAGCTAATTTTAGGAGCTTTGAGGACGAAATATCAAGTTTCATGCCTTTTCACGAAAACGTATTAATTTTAGGAGACATGAACTATAATCTTCTTGTATCAAACTCTGAAACTAACCACTTCCGCAATATACTGAAATATTAGACTTAGAACTTATCCGCTCCGCTCAACATTTCACACCAACACATTTCAATCATTAATTGATGTCATTTTGACTCGAGATACAAGTGAAATTAGAAATTTCGGCGAGTTTCCAGTACCAGGCATCTGTCGACACTATTTAATTTTTGTGCCGTACTCAATCTCTGTACCAAAATTTAAAGCTAATACTATGTTATACAGGGATAAGCGTTGCATTAATGATGAGGTGTTGCTGCAGGATGCAGCCAACATACAATAGCTACAAATGTATAATTTCCCGGGTGTTGATGTACAACTAGATTTTCTAAATCAATATATTTATTTTAGGACTACTTTATACACATGCTCCGTTGAAACGGAAACGTTTCACACCCACTTTCCCCCTGCTTAACTAAAGAGCTACTCGAATTAATGGCGTAAAAGATACTACTTATAGAAAGTACCTCAAAGCGCGTAGAAGAAATTCTGAGGGAATCGACACAATTCTTAACCCTTGCAGAAACAGACTGTGGACATGTTCAGCGCAAATACTTTTGTGTATGATGGGAGCATAAAGAACAACTCCAGTGGAAGCACTACTAATTTCAGCAGCCACTGCCCCAATGCATCTCCAAATAAAGATACTTGGTGTCATGTACTGGTTTAAAAAACATAACAAAAATAAACTTACGCAAATCCTGAACACAAATGTAAACTAAACAAGAAATAGTTGAGGTAATAATCAGTGCATGTCAGCAGGTTTGGTACAATAGCTATAAGTTCTAAGACAAATCAAAGATGTTCTGCGTAATCCAGAGCATTTAACTATCCTCCGGGAATTCCAAGTAAAATTTCAGCATACCACCGAATGAAGTTTATCCTGTTGGGGTGGAGGGGGAACGGCCGCACGTGATTCCTAAAAGGCCAACATAAAATACAAAATAACTTAGAATAATAATTGGAAGTGATATAAGCATTTAAGGCAATAAACATTAATTAACCTAGACAAGCAAAAATAACAATCAAACGTCCAATAAGCGAATTGCAAGTAATTGAAATCGAGAATCGTAAACGTAAACTTAAACCGGAAATCCGAATAATGAATAAGTGAAATAATCCAACCAAAGAAACTAAATAAAAAATAAATATAAAATGATAAAGTGTGAAAGAAGAAGAGTGAAGAGAGTGAATAACCACTGGAAACCAGTGATCAACTTTCCACTGAGTGCCCTTTTGTTGGAATTGCAGTAACAGGAGGACGCTCTTAAAATACTCTATGTTAATCTATTTTTCTATTTGTGTGATGTGTGGTAATAGGAAACATTAACATGTACAAAAATAATAATCAACAATATAATACAGGATACTTAGTGCCGTCGTTTCGGAAACCAAAACAATGACACAAACGAAAGTGAATATAAATTTCTCGATGTGTAATATAACTTTGTGTAGTGTGGTGTGTGTGGAAGGAACGAACAAAATGAACAAATAGACAAGCAGGGGATGCAACTGAAAAGCAAGTGAATTGTGCATAACTAAACTATAATTAATCAAACTTTTATATTCCTGGAACCACTACTTGAGTCAGCAACTTTTTTTGTGATGTTCTGTGTTGTTTGTGCCGTATAAGTGTTATATGCTATATGTGTTTTCAATAAATAAAGCAATCTTTACAACAACTTGAAATCCCACAGCATGTTCCAACATGAGGAACCAAAGACCAGGAGAACATTCTGGATGTCTGGTCAGAAAAATATCCCGTACCATCTTATGTTCAAAACTAGGGAACTAAGGAGCTTCTCGGGGTGCCGGAATTCCGGCAATCCGAAAATCTCTAGGTATAGCCTGTTCCAGATTGAGGAGGGCGAACAACTGCCCGTGATAAACGACCTTGGAAGTGCACAGACTAATCCGAACAAAAAATGTTAAGAGACAATGGTTGAAGGTGACCCCCTAAATAAAAAACCCTGAGAAACTGTTGTAACCACCAAATAAGGAAGTCTAATATCAAATTTGCGCGGAAATTAATTTGTGCTTCCACTAACTTGAAATCCCACAGGAAAAATTTACAGTCATTTGGTATCTTGAAGAGACAAACCTTTACAGAAATAGGAGATAAATTTTCGCCAGACAAACTTAATTGTCATTTTTGTAAAATTAACTGCCTGAGTCAAACGAAGAGTACTGACTCAAATGAAACTCATCTGAATCAACAGAATGAACGGAACAAAATTGTATATGTGTCATTCCGCAAGAGGTTCTATCAGCTATTCACAGAATAAAATCAAAAGCAGTAGATATCGAAAAAATTCTCTTACCTTCATTTAAAAAATTATTTCCTTTATACTCTTACCAATAACTACTATGTTTAATCTTTCGATAATGTCAAATACGTTTCGCGCGGCATGGAAGGTAGCCCAGGTAACGGTACCTCCAAAAACTAAAGAAATCCTAAATGCAGACGATTTACGACAAATAAGTATTTTACCCAGCCTCTCGAGAACTCTTGAATATATTATGGGCGATGAAATCCGTAGACACTTAACAAAATACTCATGATTAGAACGATTAAAATCAGGTTTCTGTAAAAATGATAGTACCCTCACCGTCCTAGTACACATAACTGACGAGATGCGAATGGCCCTGGACGCAAGGGAAGTTAGCATTCTCACATTTTGGATTTTTCTAAAGTGTATCAGTCTATCGTACATAAAACTCTTCTTTCTAAATTATCATCTGTCTTCAATTTCTCTAAACATGCTGTTCAATGGGTGCAAAACTATCTTCAAGGACGCCACCAATTTGTAAGTCTTTCTGGTTCACAATCATCTTTGTTTAATCTCTCAAGAGGAGTCTCACACGGGACAGTTCTCGGGCCACTCCTGTTCTGTTTATATATAAATGACCTTCCTAATGCATTAAAACATTGTAAACACCATCTATATGACCAACTTTGACCCTTATAATTAGTTCTTGATGTTAATTTTGATGATGATGACAATCACTATAATAACATTAAATGTGTAAAGATATTTACGCATGTCTATATTACTTTATAGGAATTTTATTTTCTGTTTATATTTGTGGTCAACAGATGACAGTACTTTTTAAAAAAAGAAAAACTTAGACACTGGAGGTTTATTGTTTTTATGCAATCAGGTTATCCTTTACCGAGTTAAATGGAGGATTATTGTTTTCATATAATGGCATTTGTTTAAAGAAATTGCTTAAAGAATTTTGGAAACAATGGCACATGAATATGTAGTCTAGCATATATTAGTGTGATCCTTCGTTGCGAGTAGCAGAAGAGCGATTCGAGCAACCTAACTCAAATTTAGCCTAGCTGTGGTTTGTTAGTGTAAAATCGAGGCCTCTGTGTACCAGACGCACAGAAGAGAATATTACACGTACAACCACATTGGGATCGACGACATTCTCAGTGTGCGAGTGTGCGAGTTAGTTTGAGAAATTTTGCAGTCATCACACAGAAACTGATCATCCTTTCATCATCACGCACTCTACATCACTGTTCAATTCTTCAACATGCCAAAACCAACTAAAGAACACAAAACAGGTCAATATGAAATGCCATCTATTGTTCAGAAAACAACTTCCACTGCCACTCCTAAAATGATGTCATTAGGTGTAATTAAGAAACACTCACGTAGCTCTGATCACCATCTACATCCAGTCATTGCTCCAGATCGCCACCTCAAAGTCATTCTCAATCATCTGCTTCACCTTTCAACTAAAAGGACTCATACATTAAATGCTTCCGGATCTGACTCTGAGGACATGCAAATTCTGAAGCTCAACTTGCTGCGTCACTAGATCATCCAAATTACGCCTTCCTGCTCACAAACTTCGACAACAAGTATCACACACCAAAATTACTTCTACAACAATTTCTAAAGAATATTCATCGAGATTCCATCAGTGAAATTACTCCTACAAGGAATGGCATAATCATAAAATCTCCGGACAGAGACTTCGCAAAAAACAATTCGCAATGGGCACAGCTTTTAGATCTTCGGCGAAAATGCTCATATTGCAGCTCTCAATGAACCTCGCATCAAGCAACAGCCACCGTCAAAACCAAAACCTATGTTTTCAGTACTCGCCAAAGGCGTTCCACCAGACACCACCATAGATGAAGTAGAAGCACAAATTCGTCTTGAAGGTCATACAATTCACAAATGCTTACGCATCATTACATCACAAGGCAATCCAAGTCATCTAGTAAGAGTCCTCACATCTCGCCAGCCAACCATAGATGATCTGTTAATGTACGGAGACGCCATAGGGTAGAACCTTCTTCCACACAGCCACCTACACCACTCAGATGCGAAAGCTGCCAAAGCTATGGCAATTTCATCGCTGGTGAATGTAAAGAGTCTCCAATCTGTGGATATGTGGATACTTTTCACAAAATCATCCAACACGAAACTGCACGAATATCCAAAATCCACCGAAATGCTATCAATGTCACCAACAACATCCAACTTACTCATACAAATGTAAAGGAAAGCCTGAACCTACACCAGAAAACAAATTGCCTGTTGCTCCTCTACTCCTACCAGAATCGGATCCAGCAGTTGAACAACAGCATCAAGAACTACCACCTCCCACAGTTGAGCAGCTTATACAGTTCACGGCCATTACATTCTCCAACCTCTATCCATTCAACCGAGCAGCCATTATCAACAAAATCCGCCTTTCAGCCAAAGACATCTTTAATCTCCAAATCCATCCAACAGTTTCCGGTCCTTATGTTTTCTCTTCTGTAGCACCGTCCACCCCAACCTAAATCCATAAACTATTATCATTCATATCACCTTCACTTTTCACTCTCATTTTTGCACAGTGACCATCAATGTTAAATGTTGGGTTCACCTGTCTATCATCAAGATCTAGAGTCTCCCCTAGATCAAGAAGAAACTTTCTTTCGTCCCATTGTAACCAATGTGTCGTGATGTGTATCGCAATTCATTTATATTTCTCCATCACATCATCAACTGAGTAATCTTAGAATATGGTTATAAGCAAAGCTTGTAACGTCCTGATCATAGATATATTGAAATAAATGATTAATACATATATTTTCCACCCTTAGACAAACCACTCACTCCCCCAAAATCCCAAATACAAATAAACTCTTTCCTGAAGCGGGGGTGTAGCTCTTGGATGGGGGCTAGTCACACCGGTGATTAGCACAGCGCAAAAAAAATTCGAGCAACACTAATCTTTAGGAGCTGAACGTTCTAGTTCAAGCACTTCCACGAGACCCGGGAATTGTTTCGTAATTTGACGAAATCTTACTGTATTTTAGTTATTATTTCCAATCGTTTTGCTTACTTACATATTTGAATAATAACTCACATTCAGAAGTGAACAAATATTGAGTATTAATTTAGAGCAATAAAATGACTACATGTCATTCTCAAACTTGACACAAAATTAATCGGCGTTTAATCCAGTGGATAATTTATTCAAACAGGACTAAATTTCTCTCGATTTAGACTAACAGTTTTTCTGTATGTTGTCCTTTCAAAACTGAACTACGATAATTTCGTATTGACCAACCTAGCTGAAGAGCTACGCCGAAAACTTTAAAGAATTCAAAATGCTTGTTTCCGCTTTGCTTTTAACCTTAAATTGAAAAATTGCATGACCCCGTACCTAAAACAAGCAAAGTGGCTTACCATTAACAATAAGCAAAGATATCACATAGGATTAATAACACATAAGCTCATTGAAGAAAATGAACCAAAATATCTTTACGAGACGTTAAGTTTCCCAAAAACTAAGAGAAAAGGTAACCAAAATCTACTATTGATTTCTAACCACATGAAATTCAAATATATAATAGATCCTTCATCGTTACTGCAAGTAGAGAAAAGAACAAGTTGCCTTCATGACTTAAGGACATACAAGGACGTGAGACATTGAAGAAACAATTAAGAGATTATCATCTATCCCAGCAATTGAAATGGGTGATGAAAAGTATCAACTTTGAATCCTTCCATACACATTTACATATATATATGAGCTCCTGCGTAGCCTAGTCGGTAGCGCGCTCGACTTCAATGCGAGCGGTCCCGGGTTCGATTCCCGATGGGGGCTCAAATATTTCGGTGTTGACCCAGCATCGTGAGGACAATTGGGGAGCTGCTGTGAATAAAAGACAGTAGCGATCACAGTGAGAGCTTCGGCTCTCCTCTCCCAACCCGTCTGGTCAGCGTGGGAGCAGTAGACCAACTCCTCCCTACGGGGAGAGGCCTCATCCACTAGTGGATTGAATATGGCTGTGATTTATATATATATATATATATAATGTAAATTTACGACAAAAACTAAGCTTTTTGTTCGAGAGGAGAACAAACACACACACGTGCACAAAATACACATAGTTTTTCGCATCGTATAAATGCCGCTGATGACTTATTAGTCTTTTGTTCAGTCCTCAAGTGTTCGTCCTTTCGTCTACTAGCAGAGATACGGTCATATATACCGAAATATCGCGAAAAATTATGCGAATATTATTACGTGTGTGTGTGTTTTTCTGTGGAACAAGTAAGCTGTAAGTAACTTCCTTACTTTTTATCATAAATTTACCTTAAATTGCCCTTCCGGCTTTCCTTTGTGCAGTGCTATTATCCCTGTGCTGGAAATAACTCCGTGTAATCCCGCATAAATCCTTTTCTCCCATCTACATTTGTGTTTCTTTAACTATATCAAATCAGTTGTTCACTCACGCTTAAATTTATGCCTTATTACTACATGACTAACGCCCAAAATCCCGCTCTCTGCCATAACACAAGTACATCGTTCCTTTCTTATACCACTTTACAGATCTTTCGCTGTTGAAATAACCTTCAACAAGTATTCCCTAAACTTGCAACGTGCATGTAACATGTTGACCAGCATACAGTCTCTCACAAAAATCCTCTTGTTGATCTCCCATGATTGATATATTAAAATTTGCACCCTTTGGACCCAGGACCGTTATCTACACACCTCCAGAAGCGACTGAATAAAATATCCCTTCTCTGTTCCTGTGCATTTCAAACTGGATGTCCCCTGCCTCTCCCTCTTCCACACAAAAAGTACCAAGTTCCCTTACTTGCAGAACCACCATTACATACTCCCACAACTCAACCACCCAATAATAATAAACAATCTACATTCACGACCCAATCCTCAGAAATACCGGACAACCCCGGAAATTCCATCGTAAACCTATCCAGCCACAACCTTACTCAATCTGAATCTGACATCCTCACTAAAGGACTGACTTTTTCCCCTTCCAAGACGTACAACCATTTCCTGTTGTTAAAAGATATCCTTTTACCTTATGTCCTCCTTCAAACATGGACCCACCTCCACTTCCTAGAACCATCCCCTCAAACGTTACATCTCCTCAGTTATCTCTGCCAGCACCAATAGTGAGTTCTCAAAGCAGATGGCCAACCAACCTAACCTAATTCACAACCAACGCAAAGCTCTTGTAGCGCTACGCGAGAACCATGACATAATCATCCTACTAGAAAACAAACGGTCCACTACATTAGTCTTAGACAAAATTGACTACCTCCAGAAGGCTTACCTTCAACCATCTGATCCCAGCACCTACAAACTCACCTGCCACAGACCTAACCTACACCCACACCTACACACAACAGAAAAATTCCGAGTTCATTACCGCTAATGGTCTTCATGAGGGCATATTTGAAATGTCCATAAAATACATAACTCTGGACAGTCCACTTACTCCGACCTTTTTACCTATTACTGAAGATCCACAAACCAGGTAACCCAGGCAGACCCATTGTAGCCAGCTATAATTCTCCCACTGAACGTATTTTCGCTCTTGTTGACACTTTCTTTCAACCACATATTCAAGCGCTGCCTGTTTAAATACATGACACCCTACCACTTCTTCGAACTCATCCGTAAATTACTGCCTCTTCCTTCTGACATATTGCTTTGTATCATAGATGTTACTGCCATGTATACTAACATTCCTGATGCTCATGGCTTAGCAGCTTTGGAATTCTTTCTTAACCAGAGATCCAAACCTCATATCCCAACCACAGCTTTCCTTCTTAACCGGGCCAAATTAGTTCTCACATTTAACAACTTCACCTTTGACAACAAACACTACATTCAAGACTGACGCACAGCCATGGTTAAGAGAATGGCATCTTCTTATGCTAATCTGTTTATGGGCAAGCTCGAACATGTTTTCCTGCAAACTTAGCCCTTGACCCCATTACTTTTTATAAGGTTTCTGGATGATATCCTGATGTTATGAACTCATGGTGAAACCAGTCTCAATACATTCCTAGAACCACTGAACCAATTCCGTGTTGTCAAATTTACTTGGTCTATCTCTAACAAAAGAGTCACATTCCTTGATATGGACATCACTTTAGAAAACAACACCCTCACTACTTCCTTTCGCATAAAACCAACCAACCGGATGCAGTAGCCACACTACTCAGGTTCCCATACTTAATACACCAAGAAAGCGATTCCTTTCTTCCGTGCACTCAGAGGACAATGCCTGAATTCTACCACCACTGTTAATGAAACTCACAACCAACGCCTCCAGGAGACTCTAATCAATCGTTGCTACCCAACTAACCTTGTAACCAGATTCGTCGTGCATCTTCACACATTCAAACCAACGGGTCCCAACCCATCAGCTCTCAACCCACCGCCTCTTATCACCCAGTTCCATCCTAAACTAACCAAGGTTAAACAAACCCTACACTTTCATTTCTACATTCTGCAATCTGATCCAAACACAAGATCAATATTCCCCATCAAACATAGATTAATTTTTCAACAACCCCCTAATCTTAGGAACATCTTGGTCCGTACGAATCCTTCCTCGTCAGCACAAAAAATCGGCGCCCATACATGTAAGAGACCAAGATGTAGGACTTGCTCCATTTTCATCACTTCTCCCACACACAGTCACTCACTATCAATACTGCTAATGGGCGGTACACCCTCAATTCCAAGGGTACATGCCACACCTCTAATGTTATATACATCCTAACCTGCAAGTTCTGTGATGCATTTTGTGTGTGGGAAACAGGTTTTGCTCTGAACTTTCGTATTAACAACCATCGTCACTTCTGCACTATCAACAAACCGGATGCCCCAGTCTCCTTACACAGCGAGTCCCACAATACCAATTTCGATATATTTCTCCTGGCTGCCATAATACATATTTTACCCCCTATGACAAACACCTCAACACGCCGTCTGTGGGAGGGTTCCTTTATTCACGGTTTAAGTGCGAAAATAAATCCTATTCTGAACCTTCAATAACTTTATACCTCCCGTTTGCTCTGCATTTCAACACTTTTCCTCCACAATTCCATCCCAAACTTACACGCTGTAAAGTTGTCAATTCTTCCAAGCTCCGGAAGTGCACATGTTATGCAGAAATCAACTGTTCTTCAAACTTCGCCCGTTATCCGCTACGTGTCGCCACTGTCGTCTTAGTCTTTTGTTCAGTTCTCACGTTTTCGTCCTTTCGCCTATTAGCAGGAATACGGTCATATATACCGAAATATCGCGAAAAGCTATGTGAATTTACATGTGTGTGTTTTTTCTATCGAACAAATAAGCTAAAAGTAACTTTCTTATTTTTTATCATAAATTCGCCTTAAACTACCCTTCCGGCTTTCCTTTGTGTAGTGATATATATCAATACTAACACAAAGGAAAGCCGGAAGGGCTTTAAGGAAAATTTAATAAAATTAAGGGATTTACTTACAGTTTATTTGTTCTATAGAACACAGACACGTACACAATATACACAGTTTATCGCGATATTTCGGGTTTTGCGACCTTATTCTCTGCTTGTAGAGGAAAAGAAGAACACATGTAGCTTGAACAAAAGATAAAGACGACAGTGGTACCACGTAGCGGAAGACGCATGGAGTATGTAGAACAAATGACTGCTATATAGCGTGTGAAACAATTGACAACTGTACAGCGTGTAAGTTCGGGATGGAATTGTGGAAGGAAAAGTGTTCAAAATGCAGGGCAAACGGGAGGTTTAGAGTTATTAAAGGTTAAGGCCAGGATTCATTTTCGTAGTCAGACCATGAATAAAGGCGCCCTTCCACAGACGGTGTATTATCTGTTAAAATGTGTATTGTGGTAACCAGGAAAGAAAGGTCAAAATTGGTGTTGTGAGACTCGGTATGTAAGGACACTGGGGTATCCGATATGTTGATAGTGCTGTCTATGTGCTGGCAGACGTACCAGAGTTCTGCCAGATCCCCCTCCTTATAGGAGCATGTCACCCCTCCAAGTCGTCCAGCACACTCCTCCAGGTTTAACATTTTTACTGTTAAAAATCGATAGAAATCCTGCAGAATCTTTGTCTTTAACGCCCCCTCCCCACGAACTGAGAATCCTGAAGAATCCCCTGACGTATTTACCATAATAAAGCATTTCATTAGGCTTGTATTAAGTGTATTTTGTTCAGTTGTCTTGTTGACATTTCGTTTCAACTTACATGACAGCTATCAAATACCTCTTAGAGTTATTCTTTTTACAAGAGTTACTTTCAGGTACTCTCCCAGTAAATATAAGTTGTTGTGAGCAGAAGGAACTTGGTAATATTATATATGACAGCATGTCTTGTATGGGACAGTAGTATAATTGATATTGATTGAGTTCATTCTTTACGTTGTCCAAACGCCAATGAAAATGGTGAATATTATATTTCTGAAGTTCTAATTCAGGGTAGCCATTTTACTCTAAAAAAAGTGTCCTTAGAATATGGTTTATTATTAACATTCACAACTTTTAACATTATTTTGATTCCTGCATCCACTGACGTATCTTCATACTGCCCAAGGAGATGATGAATCGTGGCATATTCCGTAAGATGAAGAGTTTGTTACAAACGTCAGTTGGTCTATTGAAGCTCCAGAGAAGAGGTTATGCCTATCGAAACAACCATCCATTGGGCCAGTGCTGGAAAACAAGTTAAAATGAAGAAATTTGTAACAGCTTGTAAGAAGCAGTTTCGTATTACTAAAGAAATGTTTTCAGTAGTGCTGAAGTCAATCTTGTAATTATAAAGTGTTAACAGTAAAATTTGTTATTTTGTATATTATTTTTATTTGTTACACTTATGTTGCAGGTTAGTAGATATTTGTGTAAGAGCGTGTGGTAATTGAATTGAAATTGTTAACGACTTTTGGGCAAGTCAGGTTCAGGCAAAGTGTTTGAGAGTGATATGTTTTTATAATTTATAAAATTTGGCATAATATCAGGGAGTTCTTTATGATTAGAAGATTTTCATCAGTTTAAAAGTTTTATACGTTCTAACATTGGAAGTAATTTTCCTTTCTTGTGCCTTCACTGATTTTCGAAGCACTAAACATCAGTTTGTATTAATATTTTTTGTCAACGAGATGAACCTGTTAATACATGTTATCACAGAATTCTCATTATGTGAAATTTAATTAAATGTTTTCAACCTCTGTGCTACCTATTGATTACATGCAGTTTGTCTTTGAATTTCATTTGTGATCTTTAGGCACCCATGGCTCAGGCCGGTATAAGGGTGGGGAGAGGACGTTTGAAGAAAGTCGCCCAGGACTTAGTTTCGAAAGACCATCACAGCATTAGCCTGAGTACTGAGGAGAAACTCTGGAAAAGTCTCAATCAGGATGGTTGGCCGCCAGAAGAACGCAAACTGCAGCAGTCCATAATGTAAATTATGTTATGCATTAATTAAATTTCTTTTTTTCTTCAATCTCTTCAAAGAAGTTATTTTTTAAAACAAAATGATTTATGTTTATTAGGTAAGGATTGAATCAGAAGTAGATTGAGATTTAAAATATGGAATATGAGAGAACTCAGAGATGCACGGATATTTAGACTTACATTGAGGTCTAGGTTAGGAAAATTTCGGAAAAGCAGATGCGGAATCAAAAAAATATATACTTAAAAGAACGAGGCTGACATGTATTTACATTTATGTACTGTTTCGCTGTCTATTGCAGTTCCAATGCTGAGCTATCACACTACGAATTATGTACGATGTAAGTGTGACGGTTCGCAGTTTTAAACTTGTAACAACTTTTTCAGAGTATTATAACTGTAGGTAGGTATATTGTATAGAGGTCGTAAACACTTCACCCTCCGTACGTAAGAGTATTATCTATTTTCTTTAACTTCTTCGCTTTTTTACATTGTAATTGAATTTTTGTCCTGTTTCTTTTACTTCATACAATGTGTATACTGTTTTAATAAATACTCTGAGGGAACTGTTAGAAATTTTAAAACAGCAAAACGTTAGATTCACATTGTAATTAGGACTACAATTAACAACGGAACAGTAAGTAAACAACGTAGATTCATTTTTAAGTATCCTACCCCCACCCATACAGAAAAGAGCTCCATACGGAGAGCATTGTGTGAAGAGATGCAGTACAGTATTATCGTCCTCCAAAATAACATTTTTGTTTGGAAATAAACTTTAGAACCTAATTCCCTAAAATGTCTAGATATATGCAGTAACATGTCAAGTCAGGATGATCATAGAGCCTACCTAAAACCATAAAATCGCCGATCGAACCATCACGGACCCACCGCCATGCTTGTCAGTACGAAACACTTTCGATCGTAGACTTCTTTGGGGGTTCTCCACACACAAACATGACCTTTTGTTGAGAAACAAGTAAACGGAGTTTCGTCTGAAAATATAACATATTCCCGGTACTAAGCTGTTTTAAGTCTTATTCCTTTACATCAAGTTTTGCGGAGTTTGGTGTTGGTATGCTAGATTAACATTTTAGAAATTCGCACTCGACCATGAAAATTGACTTGGTTCAGTTTTTTTGTAGAAACAGTTTTGGCTCGGTGGCAGTTCACTTCTGCCGTCACTTTTGCTGTGATAGTTTGGGACTGCTTCACCAGAATCCTTTTTGGCATTCGGCGATTCCTGTCACTCAACCTCGACTTTTGCCCACTATTCTTCTTACAAGGGACATCCCCCAAGTGTCCAGCTCCGATTTCAATGTAATTTTATTTACTGATAGATGCATGCATGCATTATGTCTGATGAAATAAATTGTTGCCATGTCGCATGTTTAAAGTTATTGAACGTTCAAGAGTTGTGATGTAGTTATTTACAGGGTAAGGCAAAAGTCCCTTAACACCCCTTGTAAACTGTGTGTGAATGATAAAAAACTGAAGAACAAGCATGTGGGTACATATTAGGCCTAGGGGGAAGTCGTATGGTAGGTGTGACCTTGACGGCAGCCAGCTTGAAATCCGCCATCTTGAATCAGACTCAATTTTCGAAAATGAAAACCATAGCATGTGACACCTCATCGTAACAGCAAATTTTCCCACAAATCCAATGCTAAGCTTATTTTTGTTATATAGTTAACCAGTATGAAGTTAGGCTCATGTTTGCTACATTTATTGATTTAGCGATTTATTGTCAGTGTTGGGATGAGCTTCCGCCACTCTTTCTGAAGTTTTAAGAGTTGCGATTTAATTATTTATTTCAAACCACAAAATAACTACATCACAACTCTTCAACATTCAATAACTTTAAAAAAAACATGCGCCATGGCAACAACAGACATAATGCATACATGCCCTCTATCAGTAAATAAAATTACATTGGAATCGGAGAAGGACATTTGGGTGATATCCCTTGTTAGCCGATGTTGTCTTGCTATACTTTCTATACGTAGTCATGACACCCGAGACTTGTTGGTAACACTGACAGTTTCCCTTACGGTTGCCCCTGCTAACCTGGCATCTACAATTTGACCGCTTTCAAAGTCTTGACAAGTTCTGCATTTCACCGCCTGCATGCACCACTCGTTAATGTTACAGTGATTGCGCCACTGACCCGCTATATACCGTGACCTAGTCTTTGGTCTAACAAAGAATCAAAAGACGTAACCCATGTAACGTCAGTGTTGCCAAACTGGAAACACAACTCCCCATTTCCTACAGCTGCTCGTGTTTTTTTTTTTTTTTTTTTTTTTTTTTTTGTTTTTTTTTTTTTACCCACCACAAGTACGGATTACTGATAGAAAAACATTTGGTCGCCGTTGGTCTAATGGTTTACATGCTCGATTTTTCGGGTTCCAAAATAGTGAACACATTGGTTTTGAAGCTCGCTTTCATGAAAATTCTAGATCCCATTGTTAGATGCTCAGAAGCTCGTTTAGAACGTTTACAAAAATTCAAACAGACGGAAAACAGTAATTGGGGAAGTTGATTTATTTGTCAACCTGTACATATGAGTCTGCTATGGAATATGTTAAAACTTTGGTAAATTTTATTTTTTATATAGGCCAGTCTAGTAACTTTGGACTTCGGCCTGTCACGATTCGTCTTTAGCTGTTAAAATCCACATCCATGACCCTGCCGGGACTCGAACCCGGGACCTTCGAGCCGATGGCCTACGGCCGCAAACCGCTCGGTCGGCATTGAAATATATTAATTCGTTCCGTAATTTATAGGCAACCTAGAAATTTATGTTACTTGTTCCTTCATAATTAAAGTCAAAGTCATAATTAAAGTCAAAGTATAATCATTATTTGAACATTAATATTTTCCGTTTAATTTTTTTTCTATTAATACTATTTCTTTTAATCTGTGACTGCTTTTATTTAATGGACTGAAAGTTGCCAAGGTTATAGAAGAGTTGCTGCAGGGATAAGAATTTAAGAATCCAGAGAAAGTATCTTCTTACTGACATGAAAGTGAATTGCCACATACACGAAAGATGAACATCAATATCGTTATTTATTTGTGAACAAATTCAGGTCAATAGATGGTAGGACAATCTTTGACTTTAATAACTTTAAGTTCTTTGTTACAATGAACCACCTAAAAGCCACAATTTATACGTTTCTTGTAGTTATTATTGTGCAAATTAATCGCTTACGTTTTTTGAAACTTTTATACTATTTTTATCTGTATTGCAAACTTTTCCCTCGGGTCCCACAATCATTACACTTACAAAAGGGCTAGAGGTTTGGATCAAAGGTGACGCTGACAAGAATTTTCACTACTTCGTGTGTGTAATAATTTGTGCCCAGGTGCTGGCTTGCTAAAGGTTAGCGGAGGTTAGGTGCGGTCATCTATCTTTACATTTAGTAGGTATGAATCATTAACTGGGAGTTACCGTGGATGTAAAAGTTTGGCCACCACTGCAGATTCATTCTTTGGGTCATATGCACAAACAATAGAGGGGGGGCCAAGCTGACGTTCCAGTAGATCGAGA
>JAGDQP010034225.1:0-20236 GCA_022664845.1 Lepisma saccharinum | reverse complement strand
CTATTAAGTTTTAATTATTATGAAAGAGATTATTTACCTCAACTATGTCTTTAGAGCAAAAAATATTACATTTTAAATATAAGTAAGCTCTCCTGGAATGTATATCAAAATTACATCATAGTTGATAAAATAACTTAGTGAAAATTATATGCATTACTTATTCCAAGGTTCTCGGATCGATGCCCAAAGTGATCGATGATTTCCAAACAAATCTTGAAATCTGGGCACCAACTTCCACAAATTCAGTTCTTCCTAACAGTGTTATTGTGAATTGGCTTACGGATTGTAAAATATCATTTTAAGATGTTTTTTTTCGGAATGCTCAATGAGATGCAGAAACACATTAAAAATACAAAATTCAACTTTTGACCATTAAGGTTATTTTCAGATTAGTCGCAAACATATACAAACGTTTGTATATTTCGAGAGGAACGTTTCTGGTATCTATTTTTCGCTTTTCTGTCGCTACAAATCAAAGCATTGATGGACGTTTGAATAAAATTCTTTAAACTTTCACGACGAGAAAATATTACTCATGATCTCGTTTCTTTTTCAAATCATGCAGAAATTTTCCACACTGACGTTTCGAACACCTAAAATCATGTCTACTAACTCAAACCTAAACTAATGGTAAGACATTCCGTAGAGCGCTAGGGTGTACCAGACGGCCTTTTACTCGGCCTGAGCCTGAGATCTTAAATGCCGTAAATAAAATAAAATAATATTCAAACGTCTTTCCGTTGGGTAGTACGTAGTCAGCGCATCGGCTCTCGTCGCAGTTGTACTTTGGCTCCCATAATCCCAATTTGCTCCTTCTTGTATTCAAAGTGTCTCCACAATATTTTTCACGATACTGGATAAGTATCAAAATTCTGCGAATCGAACCTGGAACCGTTGTCACCAAGGGCGAGACCGCGAGAGCGTTAACCATATGGATATCCGGGAGCCAACCCAGAAACAAATCCTGACTGGACTATGGCATGCCCTCCCGTTTCGATAATTACAAACCGTATAAACTCTGCAAGAAACTGGCGAATCATAATTAACAAGAAAGGGATGAATAGTCCATGGTTTGTAATGAGTTCCGGCACGCCAAAGATTCAAAGTAGTGGGTGTCATTATTACCTTCATGCACGCAAAAACTTTATTTTCTATAGGACAGTCTAGTAACACTTTTGACTTCGGTCCGTCAGGATTCGACCCTTTACGCCAAGTTAAACTCCAAAAACACCCACTCCCCTACCAGGACTCGAACCCGGGACCTTGGAGTCGTTGCCCTAACGCCTTAGACCGCAAGGCTACCCGGTCGGCACCTGCTTGCACGTGGCTATTAAAATATTAAATTTAATGATTTTTTTTTCAGAAATCCCGATTCCCTGACGAAATATTGACTACCGCAGCGAGAAACCTCTCTTAGCTATACTCTTTCGAATTTCAAATATTGTCAGTTCCAACATAAATAAGAGAAAGTGCACGCACGGCTGCGGTACTAAACATTTCATCTGAGAGTAGAGTTTTTAAAAAATGGAAAAAAACTATGTAGCCAATGTCATACTATCTTGACTAAGGAAATTGTTTGAGATCTCTCTCTTTTATTTTTAGTGACAACGTAGCACGTTCAGGGGGAAAGAAGAAGCTATTTTAACTATTGTCTGTCTTTATTTGTGTTTGTGCTAGTCTGAATACTGAAGACTGGCAGAAGTGAATGAGTGTTTGAATGATACCTTATTTAACTGGGATCTAGGTGGAGAAACATATGACTTTGTCTACAGCCACTTGTGGTCTGTCTGTAACTGTATATGTGAGTATATGTCTAAACATCACGAGCAGCGTCCAGATCCAGCAGCGTCAACACATTCGAAGATTTATTTATTTCTGGTATCTCCATATACAACTCGGAGACTATTTTACATTGGAGCTTAGCAACAACAACAAGCATGAACAATAGAAAAGGAAATTGGACGGAAACGGACATAGAAAAAGATATGATCCAAGCATTTGCATAATAAGACTTCTATGAAAACTTCAGTCAGGATGGCCGTCTCCAGGAGTGGAACCCTGGACCTCCGGAAAACGAATCCAACGCCAAAGCATTGAGCCACGGCCGCTCGGTGTTTCATTTCATATCGCTTTTGTTTCGCAAAATGTTCGTTAGCGTTGACATAGATGAATTTTACCTTTTTTGTAATGAATGAGAGTATGATGAAATAAAACCCTGAAGAACACAGAGTTAGGTGTATTGGAAAGGTCGGCGCATCAAGTTTGTAAACATTGTTACTTTTATTTCCATTTATTTAGTTATGAAACAAAGATTCACTTAAATTAGAAACATAAATGTTAGTTCCTTTGTTTTAATAATTCTCCTCTTCATTGTGACGCGTTCCGCCTTTTCAACAATGCACACAAAACAACTGAATAGATAATGAGTGAATGTTGATGTGCGTCTGAAGAAAGTCTATCATCTGTGCACTCTAACACTGCAGGGAGCAGTCACCAAACAGGCGTTTTCATACGGAGATGTGAACATTAAGTTTTCTGCCTCATTTCTTTTGCTGCTGATGGATTTTTGTGAGGCGACAAGAAAGGAATGTAGCCCAAAAGAAGATATTTCTTCGGAATAAATGCAATACTGCTACCAAGATTTGATTGTGTATTACCATAATTTCCGTATTTGTAAATCGAAATTCCAGGAATTTCTCACTATTAAATGTCGCAAAAGAACACCCTCTCTTAGGGGGGTGTCCAGAGATTTTCCTTAGGGGGGTGTTGTCGAAGTCTAGGGGGGGGGTGGGGGGGGGGGTGTAGCGTACTCCCTGGAAGTGATGTTAACTATGTATACTGAATGGCAAGCAACAAAGAGTTTTACTTGGAGAGTAGTGCATACTAAGCACGAACAGGCTATTGGACTCCTCATATTCTCAGAGAAGTTCTAATGGATTAAAGTCTAGAGATTTTACAAGTCCTCTTAAATTAATTATAATTACGCTTTCGCGTTGTGCATCTGCGCCCAGAACTTTTTGTTTTTGTAGAAAAGGCAAAAAAAGACTTTTTCGGTGATTCCAGGAATTTTCGTTTATTTCTCGCAGTAATCGGTATGAACAACTATCCGTTTTTGGAAATTCCCCTACAAACTATCTTATTAGGTTAGTGCTGCAATCATACTTGTAATTAATCTAATTACATTTAAAACAATAACAACTCAAATTAGTGCTCACTATTTAGACATTTGGGAAAGTTACTTGATATATTCCGTAATGTTTAATACAAATCAGTATTCGCAATTATCTACAGACAAACGTCGAGAAACACCGAGTAGTTTCTTTTACCTTATTGTAAGGTCTCAGTTTTCAGTTTCGCTGTGATTTGCGCACACACGCAGAAATGTAAAAGGTCTTTCTTACCGTAACAACAAGTCTAATACTGGTCAAGTATTAGCTGCCGCCACGTTGATCGCTTACACACAGAAATTATAATAACCTTCCTCTAATGTTTTACAGTTAGGTTTTTCTTTATTTTTATTCCCATTTTACTACAAGTCATTCTAATTTAAAAAAAAACTCGTAAAAAAGACTTCCACTTCAGCCACCCAGAATTATGATGACGAAAATAAAAACCTTTGCTGAAGAGGAATACAGGAATTACACTAGTTATATCTATAATGTAAACATACTTATCCTTACGTAAAATATAGTTTATTTCTAAATTAGACGTTTTGCGTTCTGACAACTGGAAATTGTCAGAAGTTTGGGGAATTAACTAGTTATATGAAGAATAGCTTACTTTTTAATTTCATCTTCTATATCACTATCTGTGAAAACTCACGACTACTAATCGTAATGCGTTTTAAATATCGGAGTTTTTTACATATTAGAAGTGTAAATACTTTCGAGCATATGCATTGAGAGGACCTGTTGCTAAATCTTACATTAGAATACAGTTTTGAGACCATATTTACTGTTTTCGAATTTAATACACAACACTTACATTTTTGAGTGTATACTCGTAATGTAAATTACCATTCTATCAGCAATGAGAAAATACAACAAAGAAAACGATATTCGCAAACTACAAAAATACAAAAAAGTAATTTAAGAATGAGTGGAGATTCGAACTGAGGACCCCTTATACCGTAACCTCAAAGCGTAACCACTACTCCACGAGGTGGTTATTATATGATAACTTGATACGCATTTATTGATGCACCGTTGATTAACAGTCTTCACTTCGAAAGTTAAAAAAGATTGTATGTCCTTTTTCGCACCATTTCGGGGAATATAATAGTTTCTGTCACATGATTATACAGCGCATGCATTATGTCTGTAACCTTTGTTTCCGTAATGTTTCATTTGAGTGAGCATTTCCCTATTTTCAGTTCCAGATAGTACTAGAGATATGGACTGTTTCGGTGAGCAAAAACAATTTCCCTCCTTTTCCTCTAAATTTCCCTGCGAATTTCCCTATGTTGCCACATTTCTGACTTTTTGACAGAATTTTTTGGACAATTTCTCAATATTTCATTTTTTGTTTCTAGTTTCATTATTTATCAATATTTTTTTGACAAAATTTCAGGAAATATTCGTTTTTACCTACTTTACAAGCAAAACAACCAAGCAAACGCCAGAATCCAAGGAGAAAAATATTATTTGTAAAAAACTGTCAAATAAAGACATGCGAAAAAATTTTTGAGCATGAGTGTACATGTCTTCACAAATGATATTTGGCATCTGAATGTGAAAACACGAAGTCCAGCTCCTAAATGAAAATATGACTGTAGAAACTTAATACCTGTTCCTTTTTCTTTTTTTCTTTCAAGCAGTCTAATACTTGCTATGATTTACTTGAACAAACAATTAGGTTCATTCGCGTTTAAAACTAAATTAGGCTGACTAAATTAAGAGGACTAAACTATCATAAAACATTTGAATCATTTTATGAGAAAAAGTTTACTAATAGTTTTGTTTGTATAAGAAACGTACTTCTATTATAATAATGGGCTATTAACATGCTAAAGGAAGAATTATTTTCTTCGTTCTTACAGACGGTAATATCTATTATGTATTTGTTACCCAACATTATACTTACAGCTTACATTTTGTATACTTCGAATTGATACTGGTGGTTGCCAGACATACTGACTGATACTTCGCACAGAGCTTTCCTGAGTTTCACTGAGCGAATACCGAGATGGATCCTAGACTGAAGCTTTGGCTACTACCTTTTCCCTCCCTTCTCCCACGAACAAGACTAAAATTACAAAACGGGCTGTAACGTTCGACCAGAAATGTATTTTAATTTGATTTTGTGACATATTTTTCATGAAAAGCAGGCTAAATGTTTGTGTGATTTTTTTTTAATATAAGAAAAGCAGCTTATTCTTTCTGCAATATATTTCAACACGATCATATATTTTATCTTTATATACATATGCAACACAGGATATCCCAGTGATGTTCCATTTACATCCCCCAATATACGTAGAATATCTCAGAATCTTCGGCAACATGAATATTCCAAGCATATATTTCTGAGAATAATAAAAGCATATTCTAGGTTTAATGTTTCAGAATATTCGTGGAATATTCTGATAATATCCCGCAAGAACAAGTATCTGACGTGTATTAGTAAAATATCCGTGGAACATCCTAAGAAAATGAGCACTTCGTGGACGTTCTGATACGCGTAGAATGTCCTACGTACGTACTAAGGATATCTTATGGATCCCCTAGACGCAGATATTCGAAGCATCCATAGCTCTTCATTGCGCCGCCTTAATTTTAATTAATACTCTCATTAACAATGAATTAAATTGGCATTTAAATGGCGATGCTGCTTTGGAATTAATGTAAAAGTCACAGAAAATTTTTTGAAAATGTTCCGGTGGGGAGTAAATAGACCATACAATTGAGAAAGGTGAAATTATTTCAAAATATAACAATTTACTGTATTTAAATAAGAACTTTAGCTATATGTTAGCGAGCGCTGTAGTACAAAAATGTATTGTGATTGCACAATCAAACGTAATCTATTGAACTTGTTTGGAGAAGGAATACTAAATTATTTGTCGATTTTTACCTGACGTGAAGATATTGCCATTTTATTTTTAACCAAGTTCATTCTCCATTCTACCTGAAGCGAAAGTTAAGCCTATGAACACAAACAACCATTTTTGTTTAAATTTTTGGATGTGTCTATTTCCACTTAACTGATGCCGAACGATATCGATACATTAATCTGGCGCCATCTTAAGGAATACGCATCAGGTACAATGTATCTAGCAACATCTATGAACCTGTATAATATTAAAAAAAAAAAAAAAACATATTTTTGTTGACTTCCTGTGAAATTTACGTTTTTCAATAGCATAGTATTAACATAAGTAAATAACTCAGGCAAAAACAAATACTTTTTCGATATACACAATGCTACGTTAACAGAGACGACCTTGGTCTAGGGAGCAGGTAAAATTAGGGGACAAGATTTCTTTAGATTAACAGTAAATGGTTGTCAATGGCACCAAGAATATCGTGAAACCCAAATAACGACTTTGGTAGCTCTATCTAACTGTTTTGAGCGCAAACCATCTTAAAATGGTAGGCTATGAAAGAAATAATGACAGACGTTACTCATTAATTAAAAAAAAAACAGTAATAATGATGTGAAAGTTTCCTGTTTAAATTTAGTATCACAAACGTAAGCTTGAATAGTATAAAAGGTCGGGCACTACAGAAGTAAATCATAGTTTGAGGACTGATTTCACACAACAAACGTTCAACAGTATTTCATGAAATATTTCTTACTCTAAACATATAAAGCTTTACTTTAATTTCCTCAAAATTAAAAATTAATTCTGTATTCTATTTATTTGTTAATTCAATAGCTCAATAATTTGTTTTATGTTGCATTTAAGAAACTTCGTGAAAGCGTATGGACATAAACGTAAACTTTGAAAGGGTTTCTTGCATAAAGTATTTCGTGAACACACCAAATAGCTGCTCGATGGTTAGAGCGTTCACCTCTGGCGTTTGGGGTTGTCGGTTCAAACTCTGCTCATGCCATGTGCGTTTTGTGGTGGACAAACACCGTGTTCGTGGGTTTTCTAGATGTTCTCCCGTTTCCTCCCACTTTCTTTATTCCACCAATTCATCCCATTTTCATCCATCCGACCTGAGTCAAAGTTTCGTTAAGACTTCAAAAATTAAATTCAAATTCAAATTCAAATGCACAAGATAGCTGGTATTAACGATTGAAATATGGTGTTAAACATTAATGTAAGGAATTCAAAAAAATTTGAAGTTATTAATTACAAGCACATGATTTAATAAATCTCTGAAGTTCTCAAACATCTTCATTTTTGCATTTCAACTACGTATTGTTTTTTTTTACTAATTCTTGAATTAATTTATGGCCTTTAGGTATCTTTGGCTCAAGCCGGGATAGGATAGGGTAATGGATAGAGATTGAGAAAGTGACATTTAAGGTGCCATCCCGGTATTCATCTGGTGAAACAGAGAAAACCTGGAATATCTCGGTCAGTATGGTCAGCCGCGGAGTTCGAACCCGTGTGTCCAAACATTGTCGATCCACGACGTTACCTCTTGGACCACAAGTGTTGAGCTGCACTAATTCTTCTGGGAAGAAACTAACAAATAAATATAAGAAATGGCCTGATCCAAAGTTGCCTAAAGGCCTTAAATAGAACTCAAATTCAAATGAATACAAAACTTTCCTTTTGAAATAAGAGACACTTGTAAATCGTTTCCTTCGTGTGTGTGTGTTTTTACCTTAAAATCTAACGCATATATTTTAATTTACTTAACTTTTTTTTGTGTGTGTGTTTATTGATACGTGTTGAGTAATGATTCTCAAACTTTCTAAGCTCGTGATACATTGTTTCGCCATGTATGACTAAGATCCATACGATAGGTAGAAGCACTGTACTAGAGACTAGTAACTAATTCTGGAAATTTTTTGCAATACTGCTAAACTCTAGGGAATTTGTTAGGGTTCTCAGAAAACCTCTCATTGAATTACAAAAGCGATGTAGTTACTGGCTCAATTAATTTAACCATTCTAGTTTGTATTAGGTTCGCTTATAAATGGACTTGAAGTGATTTAAATATATTGCATACTTATAAGTACTGATTTCACCACTTAAATATTTTTGTTGGTTTCTCGTGGCGCATCAGCGAATATGGACATCCTTGGAGAATCACAAGCGTAGAGTGCTCGATAAAAAGAGTTTTTAAATCTTGTTGTGAAATTAATCTTCTTTAACTTGGAGAAATGTAAAAAGAACACAGCTTTGTGAATAGAACAATCACTATAAAAAATAATATTTTATTTACTGATGTTTGATTATTATTAACATTTGCGTTTTTGACTATTGCAGATACTGTTTGTACTCGTTTCGTGTGCAGTCGGCACTTTGGGTCAAGTTAACCTAATCTTATCCCCTCCTGGACCTGTTTATGCACCACCCAATTCTGTCTATGTTTCACCACCTCTTCCTCCAGCTCCAGTTCCAGTAGAAGTCTATGAACCACCAACAGTTGTCTATGCACCACCACCACCTCCTCCGCCATCGCCTCCACCACCAGCTCCAGTCTACGCACCACCTCCAGAAGTATACGCTCCACCACTAGTCCCTGTCTATGCACTACCTCCACCACCACCTGCGCCAGCTCCTGTGTACGCACCACCTCCTCTTACATACGGACCTCCTGCAGTGCTTACCACTGATTTTGGATCTGGTACAATCATTGGATTGAAGAAATAGGCTGGCTTCTATGACATTATCGACAGGTTAATGACTCTGACTTCAAGTAAGTTTAATATTTATTGCACAAATACTAAACATATTTAGTGTGCTTGTGAAGAAAAATGTCTTCTATAGTGTAAACTATTTATACTGGTGTGCAAAAGTAGTAGAACAAAGTTAATTGATGATGGTATAGAGTAATTACCGCTTGCTTTTGTTACCAAACGTACAAGCGTGACTGTGGATAGTTGAACTGTAAGGCCCTCTTTTGTATATTTCAGGTTAACATCAGCTCATGATTTGTCGAGTATCAATGGAATGATTCAATTGGAATGTGGAATCAATCCCCAGAAGGACCAAGTACATGAGAAGTAACAGACTAATGTAAGAGATGTGTGTGTGTTAATGATCTACATCTCTACAAACCGACAGACATGACTACTGATTTGATGTTGACCGTTTGCTACAATAGACAGCAGCTAGTAGTGACGAATGAAGAAAACAGTATTATACAAGTATCTTCCTCCTCATTAAATATGACTGTATTCGTATGTCATATACGTTCAAAATATATGAATGAACAAATTTAGGGACATAATCATTTCTTTGAAAAACTACAAAATTAATTTCTTGTAAAATAAATTTGATGTTTATTTTAAATAAAGTAAAAATTTGCATAGTACTGATCTGATTTTAAATCAATCGTAATACTTAATTGGCCTTAGTACCTACCTATCCTCGTGTTGTATATTTTAGATAAATATCTCAGAAATAATGAGAACAATCAAAGTTTGGAAAACGGCCCCTTACTACTTGTGAAAGTGTATCAAATGAGCTATTTGAAATTGTTTATTTTAGCTGAGATATTCGAATACTTGTTATGGCGGACGTCATACTCTAGACTTTTAAATTTCTCATCTATAATAAATTATGGCTTAGTTCATTTGAAGATTATTCATGTTTACTGGAATTCAATTCGCTGAGCTAATATTTCAAACCCTTTTGATAATGTTAGATTGTAAATGTTTTAATGATCGTAAGTTCTTAAATGTAATAGCAATTGTGGAATAGACATAGTGTGTGGAAACTCTACTTCTTAGTCATCTGACTGTTTCAAGATTTCTGGAAAATCGTTCGTTAATGAAAGATTTGGAGTACCGTAACACGAAATCCGTAACAGGACCATAACTCAGCTCCTAGTGGACAGAAATCTTTGAAACAAAAAATGTTGATAAGAAAGTGCATGTGCAGAATCACGTGCTGGTGTTTCTGAAATCAGGGGCGTCTAGGGAATACATCTACGGGGGGGACAACTTCAAAATTTAAAATAGCAATAGGGGTTGATTTTGCTCCCATTGAAACAATCCCTAAATTATGAACAACTTTTAAAGGAAACACTTTTCCATAGCTCATACCGTTTCGCAGCTAGAAGGCCTAATTGGTGGTCAAAAATAACATGGTGTAGAGGTATTTCGGGACTTTTCGGATGCGGTAACTCAAAGGAAATAGTAAATAAAGGTACTAAACTAAAGTAAAATACTAAAGAGGAGTCATAGGATGAAATTAAAAAAAAAAAAAAACAGGGGCGTCTCTGGGATACTGTTACGGGGGAGCAACTTCAAAATTTTAAATAGAAACAATGGTTAATTTTGCTTTCTTTGAAACAAACATGTAATTTTGAACAACTTTCAGATGAAACATTGTTTAATATCTCGTAACGTTTGGCAATTACAAAAGTTAATTGGTAGGTTAACAGTTAACTTACCAAGTAGCTCTTGTAACATGACGATATTTAAAAATGTTTCCGCTGAAAGTTGTTCATGTTCGTTTCAAAGAAAGTAAAGTCAACCATTGTTTAGTTCTTACACATAAATTATTGTACAGTAATACAGTGCAGTGTACATGCATAGTTATGGCGTGTATTGCAATACAGCGTTGTAATGACGCCAGTAGCAAAAGAACTGAATGAAATTGAATAGAATTTTATTTAATGCCTTTTAGACAACTATGGCTCAGGCCAACAATGCCAGGACAACTGTGTGTAACAGCGTTACAAGTTTTGATTACAAACTGCTTTTTCTTGTTTTCACTTGAGTTTTGTTACTCGCTTTGCCCTTCTTCCTGAGTTTTGTTATTATTTTTGTGATTGACGCGGTAAGAACCCGCGACTACTCTTAGCGATCTTGAAAACAGACAACTGGTTACAAATTAAGCTCTCATTTGTTTTCACTACTCCCCAATAAGGCAACTACTTACATCTCTGAAAATATCTTAGGGAGAAACCCATACAGACGACCCATACAGACCCATACACATCCACAGTATTTTATTTCACTACTTTGCCAGTATTTCATTTAAGTTGGAAAATGTAACTAAAAGTAACTAATTGGTACTAAAGGTAACTAACTATATTCAATATGAAATAAGTCTTGTTCCATTGAAAGTGATTAAATAAAATTGAGAGGTTTCAATATTTTCAACATCGATTCTCCACTTGTTCCAATTTCGGAGAAGTACCCTTCTTGCACCTTCAATTCTGGAATTCCGACGTTCCAGAATTCTGACTTTATAAAAATTTCCGGAATCACAAAAAGTTGGTATTTCGATTCCGGAATCATGATTTCCATTCCGAAATTCTGAATATCAATCAAACACGCAGTGTAAATCTCACAGTGTCATTTTATTATGTTAATTCCGCCTTGATATAATTTCTGGTTTCATTTGATTTATCTTTCTTCAATGCATCCGCGCGTGCACTGCACAAAATGCTTGTACGATGTTTATTACGTATCAAACACAAATAATTTGTGGTAATACAAAGAAACGCATGCCTTTTATACATGTTAAATCAATATGTTGATACACGGTAACAAAATCGTGTATGCAGACAGTGATGGAAGTAGTCAGGAATTTTGAAATCTTGTAATTATGTTAATATTCGTTCAAAATTAAACAAGTGAGCGCTGCTATTCTACAACGTTACAAAGGCTCCAAGGGTCCCTTGATATGATCTCAAGGTTCAATGAGTCAACGGCATGAAATCAATTTGAAAAATTGAATTTTTGAAATAGGCTGACAACAATAACAACTGGACCGCAATATCCGACCCGAACTACCTCTAGGACCTGTCCAAGTATCTAATGTATGTGTGTCCAAAATTTGGTCTAAGTAAATAGTATAACTAAGAGATGGTCTACGCATTCATTATTAGAGAATAGGTTGGCAACATTGACAACTGGGATGTTTAGGGATAGCGACACCCACAGTATTTTCAATAGTGTCGTATAATGTTAATGTCAAATTTGGTGCAGATACGTTCAACGGTATGGAAACAATATGAAAAATTGAATTTTGAAAACACAGCTTGGCAGCACTGGCACACTACAGGAATCAAGACGGTAATAACTCCTTAACTACCTCTTAACACGTTCTGGTTCATGAGATATTCTTTAAAACAGACGAACGGACAGACGGTCGGATCAAGCGGGAATAGAAGATCCCTTTTCGTTAACAACGATGTCAACGAGCCTAAAAGCGGTAAAATACTAGTAAAACTATTGAGATATAAAGTATGTGGGTAGATTTATGTCGTTTGAGATGCAGAACATTGAACACCACACTTGGAGACAAATTGAAATAATACTAATGGTCAGGATATACTCACCGAGTTCATGCCGAATATAGCGTCTGTTGTATGAATCTCTTCTAAACTAAGATATAACTTCTGTAACCCCTGCGTTTTTATATAGTTGAAAAGCGCTAGGAAATCAGTATCAGTTTGTTTCTTAAAATAATAAACTTTCACATTGAATATTCTTGTCTCCCCAAAGTTATAACTTCTTTGTTTTATGTTGATATGTTTTTTGTTTAAGAAAAAAAACAAACAAAAAAGAAACTGGTTTTTACCAAGCAAATCTCAGCAAAAGCATTCATATAAAGTGTGCAGTAGTCTGTATGTGCTGTAAAAGCGCATGATCTATTAGGATGACATTTCTTTTGATGAAAAGAAAGGCTTTGTTTTGGTTCAAACACGTAATTGCTTGTTAACACAGTCTCTATAGTTTATCAGGCACGTAGCGAAGACTCACAGCAAAAGGGAAGTAAAATTTTTATTTTATTTCATACCAGGAAGTTTACAGATTAAGATCTTATTTTTTTTTTTCACATGTTACACCAGAAAATAGGTGATTCATAATTTCTAGTTTTCTTACCACTCTGCCAAATATTTCATATATTTTTAATAGCAGGAAGTCGTAATATGTATTAACAAAAGATATAATAGAACAAATATAAATATATCAAAGTATTACATAAGATTATAAAGTCTTACTTTCAAATACAAGACGATATTCTGAAAGGATACGCATTCACACAAACATACACTCACCATTCCGTAAATTTTACGAATATTTTGTATTAGAACGTTATTCTATTGTAATTCCGGGAATGAAAAGTAAACGAAATTATACTAGGAAGAAAAACAGAGTCTGTTTCATTCATTAAAGATTGACTTTCTAAAAAATGCATTTTTTGGGCTGCATATAATTTAATCTGATACTAAATTCCTTAGCGCTAGTGCCTAAATCAGACCTTGATCCTACTAGTTTTTTTTTTTTTTCTTTAGTTAGGTATTGCGTCAGCAGCTCTACGACTCCCATTGCCAGTTTTCCGGGCTTTTCTGATCCGAGACCTCTACTTCTTTATTTTAAATAAACAGTCCCTAATTGTCCTCAAGACGTTGGACTATTACCGGAAATATATGATTCCGCAATGGCAATCGAGCCTAGTCTTCTCGCACTGCAAGCTATAGCGGTAAGCATTTGGTTTGCCTTCTGAAGCTCTGTCCTCAATTTACACTTTAAATTTGATGTAAATATCTAGTTAAGTTATAATTCAAATGCATGAATTGAATTTTATTTATGGCCTTTAGGCATTCAAGGCTCAGGCCGGGATAGATAAGAGGAAAGGATTAGGGAAGGTGTCGGTCAGAGCCTAAGTTTAAGGTGCCATCCCGGAATTTGCCTGGTGTGACTTAGGAAAAGCCCTGGAAAAAGCTCAGTCAGGATGGTCGGTCGCAGGGATCGAACCCACGACCTCTCGAATGCTACGACAACGATTGTGAATGCATTTGAATAATAGCATAAACATTCCATTGCACCAAGTTTTCGCTACAGTGAATAAAGGTCTATTCGTAATACATGAGGGACTCATTAGAAATTTGTAGTTCTAATTGTTATGAAGTCACTTATGCAACAAAATTGCAGACAGAGTGCTGAGTTAGGCAGTTACAATCGTATGTGACTTGTTTAATGTTTTGCCTTAAATATGCAATATATACCTACAGAGATTCTGGCAGGATTTTCAGTTTGGGGGGAGGGGCATGCAAAGCAGTGGCGGTTCTAGAGGAAAAGAACTGGTGGGGGGGCAGCTCTCAACGTTGCACGGTCTGGACTGTAGGGTGTGTGTGGTAAAATGTCCACGCCATCCATGTCCGCAATGTGCTGGCGGACTCTTCTTGACCTGTTTCATGGAGCGTTGTCAAATTGGAGGAGCAGTCGCTTTCGGTTCACCAGTGCTGGATAACGACGGCACACAATGTCGTATACCCGTTGCAGCTGTTCAGCATACCAAGGTCCCATCTACGGAAGACCATGTGGAACGGCCTCCCAGTGCACCGGACCTTCGAAATTCCACCACACACACAGTATTGTCTTCTCTTCAAACCGCCCTCTTTGAACCACTGGCTGCGCCTCGGTACCTGGTCGAAGCCATTGTTTCCCGGCGTGATAATAACGAAGAAAGATCCAATTTTTATCATTCGTGATGATCCGCCGCAAAAATCCGTCGTCAGTTGGGTTTCGAAGCAGTTCTTAGCACAGGGTCACACGTTGTTGAGCTTGAGCGGGAGTCAAATCATGGGGAACCATTCTCGGTTGCCTGGAGCGAAACCCAAATTGATGCAGATGACGAACGACACTGGTTTGTGATGTCTGGACCTCATCTGCCAGCTGACGGGTACTGGTTCCTGGGTTTCCTTCAACAGCGTTCAGGAGGGCATCGATATCCGTCGTTACAGGGCGTCCACTCTTGGGCTTCTCATCGAGACTGATGTAACCAGACCGAAAACGTTGAAACCACTTTTTAGCTGTGGACGAGTGGACAGTACCTTCACCTTCTACGGAACAAATTTCCTTGGCTGCTGCTGCTGCATTAAACCCCTTTTTGCAGTAATGTTGCAGAAGAACACGACACACAAGTTTCTCCTCAGTCATTGAAACTTGTTCTAAGAAATTTAAAAATCGTTTAAAACTCGACAAAATGCAGTTTCTAACATACACTGTGACTCCTTCCCCCACCCCATGTTTATAGAAGAAGCTTATCATGGTACACTTCATTTCATGTTCAAGAATCGATAACATTAAACTTCTTGCAAAATAAATATTAATTATACTAAATATTTCAAGACAATTGAGAATATTAGTTTATCTTCAATGCAAAAACCTAGGGGGCCCAGCCCCCCCCCTCCCCGGCCTCGGCCTAGAACCGCCTCTGATATAAAGCAAAAATTTGTGGGGTTAACAGGGTTTAAATAGAGCATTGGAGGGTTTCTATTAATTTTTAACTGTAAACATGTTAATTTGGGGGTAAAAGAATGAACTAATCATCCTCAGTTTCCAGAATTTGTGGTAAACCCCATTGGGGAAGTCTGATAGAATCTCTGTTTACCTATTTCGTCCTATCAGTTACATTCAAATATTAATTCTTGGAAAACATTTCAAATTAGCTAATGAATAGAATCTATTAATAAACAAAACAATTGGAAGAGTTGATTTATAATACTATGATGATTTAAAGTTCTGCAAATACTACTACTACTGTGACCGACATGTAACAGCCGCGTCACATTCACTGAGTATAATGTTCAGGGTTGATAAGTCCTAGCTACGCCCCAGCTGAACATTCTAAAGGTCCATCCGAATCCACCATTTAGCACCCTTGATTATGCCGTTGTACCGTTTGATGCGCCGTTGTTGCTATCCGAATTGAGCGGCGTAGGGCGTAATGAAGGGTGTGTATCGACGGCACATCTTGTGTACACTTGGATGTAACGTATCCACCGTTTGTGTGGCTAGAAGCCATATTTGAAGAAGGAAAAAGTAATATGTTGATTTGAAGATATTAAATATATGTGTGTGTGTGTTTTAGTTTGTTTTTTTAAGTTAATCAACTTTTCTTAATAGTTCGATAAATTTCCGCTAATAAATGCAATCGTTTGTGGAAACCAGTTCTTCTGACTTACGGTGATTTGTGGCCCACGCGATACATAACTGATTTCAGATCAGTTTCATTAGAAATAATGGACAAATTTTACTTTGGGGGCCCTAAATACTTTATAAATTCCTGGTTGTTATTAGGTTTTATAGAAGTGTCAGTATAAATTATTTGGAAGGGAATGACGTACATATGTCTTTAATAGCTGGCGGAACCTGGGGTCCCAGAAGTAAAGTTTATCCTAAATAATAGGGATATATTTATCCCTTACGCAAGCAACTTAACCTTTGTTAATTACCCATGTCTAACTTCGTACACACGAATTAAAAGAATGTAATGTTATGTATAGTGCGGACCAAGCAATGTAACCTATCACGGAGCTGCTTTATTGTAAACACTTCAGGGCCCTTGTACTCTTTAACTTTTTCGTATTTTATGCAATCTAGCCTAACCTTGCTTTAACGTAGCGTGTTGAGTCTCAAGCCAGAATATGAAAGACATGAGATTGCATGAAAAAGTTATAAATATTAGGGTCGAACAGTGATTATAATCGAGTACACCCCCAAACAAATTACTTTTGTTATGTGAAGGTTGCATCACGTTTTTGGCGTTGTCGTATCTAATGAGAAACGGTATTATTGGATTTTGTACACGGTAGAAAAACCACGTCGATAAATTTACGAATTAATATAAACCTCATGCCAACAATAGCATGTAGACACATAAGAAAAGGAAAGTACTTGGTTTAGGAGTAAATGGATGATCCGCTCGTGTAGAGCTTGTCAGGTTCTCTTCAAGTTACATAAAATTTGATAACGTTGAAAATAAAAAAATCTGACCGAGTACTCTCGGAATATTAACCCCACACATGCTTTATTCTCATGGGAACAAATCCACTTTATCGTAAGCATGTTTCAATCAAACTTTTCCTAACCTAGTGTAATCAAGATTAATGAAAACTAGATTAAACTAACCTGTTACCCTAATGTGAGAAATTTAAACGACAAGAAAAGAAACTAAGTCAAAAAGTTCCGGAGTTACGATAAATGGTCCACCATTGTATCAATAAAGTTTACATGTACAAGGTCGCAGATGGGATTAAAAAAAAACTTTATTTACTGTTTCGAAAGTAAATTTACCTAACTTGAGTACAAGATTGTATCGGACCAGCCGGCTACCTTAGTTCTTACAGAAAAAAAGTCCAGAGACAAGCTTAGTACAATTTGTAATAGTAGTGTCACGAGATATTTTAGCGCTATGCTTAGGGGTTATCTACACAGCAGTAAGGAAATCCCTAGAGATGTGACCATGACTTGCTACTTGATTAATTTAAATTTTTAGAGTCTGCAGATATCTGAGTGATAAGGTGAGGGAGTCGACCACAGGTGACCTAGTTTCAAAGTATCATCCCCGTATTTACCTGGTACGACAACAAAATACGGAAAAACTTCAGGCACGCCATAGATATCGAACCCGGACCTACCGAATGCAGATATCTGTTTGAATTGCTGTCCTAGAATATCTACTTTCGGGTCTTCACTTGTTTCTATGTGCAGGTTTGCATAACGAATTTTCTTTTCTTCTTATTATTATTTTACTACATTAAGATTTTCAAACCGCAACAACAGAAGTGCCTTGATTTGATATGTCACATAGGGTTCTGCCGTTTCTCATACCCCGATAGAGGGGTCACCCCCTCCAAAATTTTGAGTATAACTTTAAAATTTTTACTGTTAAAATTGATCCTGAAAAATTCTACTTACAACCCCCCACCCCTATTTGCCTTTGTAGAAATCCAGTAAGATGCTGCATATTTTCAGATATCATTCTTCGAGGAAATTTATTATTTTCTCACGATCTGCATTTAGTAAACTGTTGCAATATAGTTATAACATTTGTTGATAACTTTCTGTTTAACATTTTATTTTCTTCGGCCTGAGCCAAAGATGCCAGAAAGCCTTAAATAAAAATTCAATTAAATTCAATTCCCATTTCTTCGGAATAAGACCTTCAACGTTCATACATGTACCTTGCGTCAATTAGGCTTTCAACTGTTATTACAGTAGTGCCATCTACCGTTTGAAATCGGACAACGGGGCTAAACAGGGTACAACGGGACGACGCAAATAGTACACTCGACGGTGCACCGTTGGATTCTGTTACACCTTATGTGAAATCGCATCACATCGCATTTACTTCAGCGAGATCGTGTAGACTTCGTTTTGCTGTCCGAAAGACTTGGCAACGCTGCACGACGACCAAACAAACTTTACCAAAACAATAAATTGAGCCTAACCTGATGGACACTGCTTAGTAATAGTAATAATAATAATAAACTAGTTGTGTAAACCGTTAAAAAGTAAACATTTTCTTAGTGTTAAATATGAATGTTCTGGATCAAGAAAATAAGGCTAAGTACCAGTATTTTGTTATATATATATATAGTACGCTATAAGTTAAATTGCAGTGAATGAGCATAAGTTTATTATTCATATGTAGCTAAGTAAATAAAGCTTAAAAGTCAACCATATACGCATTATTTTCTTACACTCAAAACAGCCTCAGCGGGATTTATGTAGAAAAAAAATCCGGTGTAAAAATAAAAAAAAATATAATTATAATTTTACGAGATGCACGATCACATAAAATATATATACACTGTAATGCGAAAGTTGTATCCCAAAATGTGTATAGAAAATACAGCAAAGTAGTAGCTACGTATATAATGACTTTATAAAAGTAAAAAGTATATTTTTACGAGACGCACGACAACAAAAAGTATATACACTGTTATGAAAAAAATGTGCTACAAAAATATAACTTGCGTGAATTATTTTTGTAACCAATATTATTAACTACATTCATGTATGAGACAGGAATCGTACGCACATATTTCAAACATATGTCAAGTAATATTGTATACACTAAAAATAAAGCATATTCTGTCGTACCGTAGTACAACAATCAGTAAACAAGTTCGAGTAAAAGTGGTATCTTGTGCCCTTGTAACCATCGGTATATACAAATTATTTATTAGGTAAAAACAGTTTTGCGTGCAGCAATAAAGTGTATGCTAAGCATAAATAAAAGCATTTCTATATACCGTATACACACCTTATTGGATTATTTGCGTAGACAGGTTTGTATAACATCAACATTCTTAGCATTACTGGAATAGATCTCTGCAAGTTCAGCTTGATCTGACAATCAAGTGTGTTTTACGAATTATCACAATAGATAATTTCAATGCAATAGAGCTTAACTATCGCTTGGTGCTTAAAAATTTGTTTTCAAGTACTCATACGTTTGCATCCATATCGGAGGTAACCGCGAGTAGAAAACGAGTTGCTTATACGGTTCCGACTTTATCGGACAACCCCGTTCATCTACCGACCGTTAAAAACAAACAGCCATGCGTTTGACAAGTGGAATAAATCATTCTTCATGTCCAACGAAGTAAACCTTTTGTGTTCACTCTACTCTCGTTTTCTCTTTATTCCTGCAGCGCTCCTTTCAGGAAAAGTAAAACATAGGGTATTACTCAAGTAGTATACTAGGGGAATAATCGGACAAAACGGATAACTCCAAAAGTTCTGTCTGTTTTTGAAGATTTACTAATACTATATTGCTTAAATTTAGGTCCGTTGCCATCCTACAATTAGCCTGATATACCTCAAATATCAGACCATTTTTATTTCTATATAATACTTCAGTTTAACCATGAAATAATCGGAAAAAATTGGCAGATACTTTTTTGTTTAATCGCAGACTTAGCTTCTTCCATTCTGTCCCCTCTCCTCCTAGATTCCAATAACTACATGTCTGAATACAGTAATCCAACAACTTCCACTGATTTTATAAATTAAACCATGTGCTGACTGCGTTAATTCAATTTTCTTAAAGGTGGCTTTTCTGTACACACTCACCGCCTATGGTGCATTAAATGTTGCAGAAATTAGCATTTTACCTTACATTATAGTAATAACTAAGATTTATACAGTAGTCGACGATAATAATATGATAAATAATCAATGATCAATATGGTACCACTTTTTTGTTCATACAGTGTATACTCTATGTAATGGCTGGTGAAAGCAATATGTGAAATACTCAATAATCAATTTCCTATCAAGTTTTCAGTCATTTGATGTACATATTACCTTCAACATCTTATATTTTCATTGTTTTAATCATGCAATTACTTGT
>JAGDQP010034224.1:0-20237 GCA_022664845.1 Lepisma saccharinum | reverse complement strand
ATCAACTAGTGAAGATGTGTCTCAGCGACCCCATAAGCAGAGTACGGATAGGTAATAATACGTATGTAAGATAGTTTCAAGGATTGAAGCAAGGCGATGCCTTGTCACCACTACTGTTTAACTTTGCGTTAGAATATGAGATTTTAAAAATTAAAGGGGACAAAAAGGGACTATCATTGAATGGTTCGAATCAACTGTTTGTATACGCTGATGATGTAGATTTAATAGGGGACGATATAGATGCACTACAAAGCAACACCGATGTTTTAGTAGAAGCAGGCGATGAGATAGGTTTACAGGTGAACATAAATAAAACAAAATACATGTTAGCGAGGCGAAAAACAGGGAACGAAGGAAATAAAAACATAAGAATTAGGGATGAGGTCATAGAGAAAGTAAACATACTTAAATACTTGGGAGCATACGTAACAAGCAAAAATGAGGTCACGGAAGAAATAAAAAGTCGCTAAGTATCGGGGAACGCACGTTTCTATTCAGTCCAAAAACTTCTAACATCGCGATTAATATCAAGGAAATTGAAATTATACAAAACGGTTATTCTGCCGGTAATACTTTACGGTTGCGAAAGTTGGAGTACGACCCTAGCAGATGAACATAAATTACGTGTATTTGAAAATAAGGTTTTGGGAAACATATACGGACCGAAACGGGACGAGATGACTGAAGAGTGGAGGAGACTGCATAATGAACTCCACAGACTGTACGATTCACCAGATATTGTAAAAGTAATGAAATCGCGACGACTAAGGTGGGCAGGCCATGTAGCTCGGATGGGGGAAAACGAAGATTATATTCTATCCTCGTTGGAAAGCCAGGTGTAAAGAGGCCATTGGGAAGACCGAGACGTCATTGAGAGGACAATATAAGAAGAGATCTTCGAGAAGTAGGTGCTCGTGAAGAAAACTGGCTTGATATTGCCCAGGATAGAACCCAATGGCGAACGTTTGTTACTGCGGCGATGAACTTGGGGAGTTCCATAAGCCATAGAGAGTGAGTTAGTTACTTGCAAAGAAAATAAAAACTTATTCATGTGTCATTAAGTAGGAATTTGATTTTAAACTACAAGAAGATTTGATATTCATGCTTCAGATCATTTTTATTGATTAGAACGAATTACCAACTGAAGTAATCTTTCTCAAATAATTGTAGATTTTTCTATCTCCTTTTTGTACTTCTTTAGCTCTGATTTCGTAAGAATAGACAGATATCTACTATTAAATTTGAATTACTATAAAAGGGATTACCTCAACTATGACTTTACAGCAAAAAATATATTTTAAATACAAGTAAGCTCTACTTTTCTCAATGTCTCCTCGAGTGCATGTCAGGAATACATCACAGTTAATAAATAATGTAACTTAGCGGATGTTCCATCCACTTTTCTTATTCCAAGGTTCTCGGATCGATGAGCGAACTGACCATCTTCATTGAGACCTTCCGAAACGTGCTTCCAAACAAATGTAGAGGAGATGCTACGTGAATTCAAGATTAGGGCATCCGCTTTCACAAATTCAGTTCTTAAAAAGTGTACTGACGCATGGTTTACTATCCAGCATATCATTTTTAGTTTATTTCGAACATCTAAAGTCATGTCTACTAACTCAAACCTAAACTACCGGTACGTCTACAATATTCCGTAGAGGTCCAAGAACTCCCAGATGGCTTTTAGCTCGGCCTGAGCCTGAGATACTTGACAGCCATAAATAAAATGCAAATTAAAACGGATTTTAGCTATGTAGTATGTAGTCAAGGCATCGCAGTTGTGCTCTTGACTTTCATGATCCCAGTTTACTACTTCTTGTATTCAAAGTATCTCTCCAACGTTTCTCATGATACTGGATAAATACAAAAAATTCTGCGAATCAAACCCGGGGCCGGGACCGCTCGCATCAAGGGCGAGAATGTTGATCATATGGGTATCCGGGAGTCCACGCACCTGAACATGAAGAATCAAATCCTGACTGGAACAAATTATGGAACAACAACGGTAAGCTCTCCTGTTTTAATTTCCGAAAAATATACAAACTCGTGCAAGAAAGTGGCGAATCATAATTAACAGAAACGGGAGGATAGCCCACGGTTTGCGGGCAGTTCCAGTACGCCAAAGATCTCAAGTAGCTGCCACGATCACCTTCATGCACGTGGCTACAAGGGGAAAATATTAAATAAAAAATTCAGAAATTCCAACTGGCTGATGAAATGTTGAGTGCCGCATTGAGAAACTTCTCTTATCTATACTCTTCGAATGTCAAATATCAGTTCCAAAAGAATAAAGAGGAAGCGCAAGCACGGCTGCAATGCTAAACATTTCATCCTGGAAAAGAATTTTCAGTCGGAAAAAAATCGAAAAAATAAATGTAGCCGTGTCGTAATATCTTTCTTTACTTAAATCGTTTGAGATCTCAGTCTTTTTATTTTTAGCGACAACGGAATACGTTAAGGGTGAAAAAGAAGCTATTGTAACTAACTATACTATCTGTCTGTATGTGTGTTTGTGCTTGTCTGTAAGTCATGCGATCGAGTACTAGGTGAATGATTGAGTGCTACACTGATACGTTATTTAATTGGAACCAGAGTGGGGAAAAATAAGACTTTCAGTCTCCAGCCACTTGTGGTCTCTCTGTATATGTGAGTGTGTATCTAAACATTTCGAACTCCACATGCTAAACTAAGTCCAGCAGCGTCAACACTTCCGAAGATCGATTTATTTATATACAACTCGTACGCTATTTTACATTGGAGCTTAACAACAAGGATGAGCAATGGAAAAGGAAATTGAACTGAAACTGACATGGTATTGAAGTAAGATGTTTTGAATTTAATTGTTAAGGCATTGAGGCAACTTTGGCTCAGGTCGGAAGGTGAAGTAAGGTATGAATCCGGCATTTGTCTGTTAGGACTTGGGAAAACGATGGGAACCCAGACCTCCCGAATGCGAAGCCAACGCTAAATCATTGAGCCACGGACGTTCGGTGTTCCGTTTCATATCGATTTTGGTTCGCAAAATGTTCATTATCGTTAACATGGATCAATTCTCCGTGATTTCTTTTAAGGAAATGATTTAAATTTTGAATTTATTTTAAGGCCTTTAGGCAGCTATGGCTCAGGCCGTATGGATGATGGGATGAATTGGTGGAATGAAGAAAGTGGGAGGAACCGGGAGCACCCCGAGAAAACCCACGCCACGGTGTTTGTCCACCACAAAGCTCACATGACATGAACAGGGTGACAGCTCCGACGACCCCTAGCACCAGAGGTGAGCGCTCTACCAACTGAGCCACCGTGTCTCCGGAATGATTTAAAGAATGATGAAATTAAACCCTGAATAACATAGAGTTAGGTATTCGAGAGGTCGGCACATCAAGTTTGTAAACAGGATTAGCTTTTATTTCCACTTTTTAGTTATGGAACAAAGGTTACATTTAAATTAGAAAAATAAATTCATATGCACGAGTACATCTGCCTAAACTTAGTTCCATTGTTTCAATAATATTCCTCTTCGTTGTGAGGCCTTTTCCACTGTGCATACAAAACAACTTAATACTGTAGATCAGTAAATGTGCATCGTAAGTGAGTGTAGCGTCCCATCCCTGTGTTATGGCAGCCAGTCCCCTATACATCTCCCTTGTATACACCTGACCTGGTTCCACCCAGTTCCATCTTCAATCCTATTTGTAAGGATCTATCTCTTATTATCATTCATCCCTTTCTCCCGACACATATTAACGTATTTTATTTCCTTTCTCTGTACTTCTTAATTTTCTCCTCATCTCTGGTAATATTGTTTCCAGATAGTCGAAATCCTTAGCAACATCTTATATCTTTCCTATCTATATGCAGTCCCGTCGGCAGCGAGACGCCACTGATCATCACTGATTATGCTAGCTAATTTTACAAAAGCAAATATTATGTATTGATGATTCTTAAACGTGATAAATACCTGTAGTTTATATTATTTAAGTGATATTATGAATTAATTTATACAAATATTATTAATGAGATATTCAAAATTAATTTTGTAATTCAATTTCAGATATTCTTTGTCAGAAATACTTAGTCGAAACGACGCAATAACTAACATCTGGCATAAACAAGTTTAGAGGTTATGAGTAAGTATTTCTTGCAATAGTCATATTATGTGATAGTTGGTCATTTAACCATCGTGGTAATATCCCACGTTAAAAAGGTTTAAAAATTATACATCCGTTTGAGATAGTGCCAATTGCGTAGAACACAATTGCACTGTAACGAAATTCAGAATGATCCAAATCATGGTTAATATAACGCAAATTATAGAAAAGCTTAGCTAAGCAAATATCATAAAAGTATCTTGTGATTGAAATATGTATCACGTATGAATCACAGAAGCTTCTGGAATGACCGCTCTCTTTAATATAAGCAAATTAACATTATTGTTTTCCTCCAGTTCTTGGACGACTTCAGGAGAGACGAGTACTCCAATCGTCTAGTCAGTACGAACTCTATATTCATCAAGATGATAGGCATAACCAATCTGGCAGCTTCCTTTGCCTTGCCTATCTACAAGTAGTCATTAGTAGTAGTTAGATTGGTGGTATTTACTGTTTCTGGAAAAATGGTTTAATTTCTCATCTTTCCAACAAAGAGAGTGATCCTCCATCATCATCTGCGATTCACGCAACAGCCCTGTTTCATACAATTATTTCGAACTCTAAATCTTGGTGAAGCTACACCGACAGTATATTTCATCTCTGTATCTTTCTTTCAATCAGCTTTCATCTGTAAATTCTCATCGTCATCATAATAAAAACTTTGGGGAGCGAACAGCGAGTTCTGATTGATCTTTCAACCACCTTGGGATACCATCATTTGCAGGTCGCTCTTATCTTTCCACAGCTTGGCCGTTCTGATGTAGCAGGTGAAGTTGTCAAGTTCGAGGTCATGGTGAGAAGGCAGCTCAAATGTTCACGACCAGGTAAGGAACGTTTCCCCGGGATCAGGACTCATCGCCCAACCATGGTCACCGAAGCCCGGTTGACGCGCTAGCACTAAGCCACAGTGACCAGGGGATATAACACCTGTGCTCTAGTACAGCAGGGAGGTCACTAAACGGCAGGGATGGGCCGGGCCAGGCTAAATCCTGCTGTACTCTGTTATACTTTCAGTTTGGGCTCTGTGGATAAACAAAAATTACTGTACAGAATTGGTCAGACTAAAAGTTAAATACCGTATTAACTGAATGCAAATAACTCTCAGAAGCATTGTCATGTCAGTTAGCTTTGTGTTTGCTCAGGTTTTCTTTCAGAAAAGCCTCTCCTCTCCGTGAAACGGTTGTATGGCTCCGAAGGTACTTTTGAAGACTCCAGAAAATTTGAAACTAGGGGCGGATTGGCCCGGTCGGGAAAATGGAAATTCCCAGGTGTTCCCCCTCCCGCCGGCCCTTTTCTCTTGGAAGCGCAGTGTTATCCAATAAAGATGACCACATTTGCTACTACTTGTAGCGATATCTTAAAATTAACCATTTGGACACACAAAACTCATGGCCAAGCTAACATCTCTAACCCCGTTACAAAACAAAGAGCTCTCTGTAAAATCTCTTCACTTTCTCCACTTATTGTTAATATCATAAACTCACTGAAAGCAAAGGACAATTTGAAGATTTCTTCAACGTTCACTTGGGTTCCTTTGCCGTCCCCCGCCCTCTCTTTGGAAGTGGTTAATACAACACGTTGTCAATCGTGGCTGCTATATCCTGCCAATTTTCCCCTCTGAACCGGGAAAACGAGATTGAGTGGTAAGAGAGAGAGAGAATGAAAGAAAGAGGATAAAACGCTGATAGCTGCTCACAACTTCGGTGTACTTTATGATCACGAGGGTTGTGGGTTGTTGATGTTAAAGAACTTGACCTTTCTCTAGATTGGAATGGAAAGGAACAAAATCGTATGAATAAACGAAACTGTTTTTTTTTTAAAAACCACACAACCCAGGTCAGTGTCATAAAACAGTGCTTCACCCATTGCCAAAGGCAGTTTAGGGCAGGATTAGTTGCAAATGGAAAATAAGACATATCTCCCCTCCTATTCCTTTCAGATTCCACCATTCATAAGTTCATTCAAAAACATTTATTGGTTTTAAATATTTGTTTACAAGAGCGAAGCGCCAAGGGTGTCGCCAAATACAAGTCTCATAAAACCCACTTTGTTGCTCGTTTCCGACAATAACTGAATATTTTGCGCTGTTTCTATTCTCGAAATGCTATAGGCTGAGTGGCGTGAGGATCGGGGAAACGGATAAACAAACAAACATTGTCATTGATCCTACAAATCGGAAGTATATACTTTAGTAGTATATTATCAATAATATAATGAAGAGGGATCGTGATAGTGACTAAATTACAGACACCATAATGTTAGTTTCGTTCATTACTAGTTGTGAGTGAGAAATCTTGTGTGCAATGCGTATAGTGAAGTTTGTTTTGTTTTGGTGATGGTGCTTTTGAATCTTGTGTTGCATTTTATCTATAATTTCTGGGACATTTCTGCAGCAGCTGTTGATATTAAATAAAAAAGGAAGTTGATACACACTGTCAAAAATTGCAAGAAGAGATCTCCAGCAGTCCAAAGTAAGTATATAAGTGAATGTATTTAATTACTTCGATGGAGTCTAAGAAATTTCTAGGTTTAGTATTAGAATTTAGGATTTTGTTTGCTTCCAACTTCATTTGAGCTCATTATCAAAAGCACTTCTAAAAACAAGTGAGGCGGATTCCAGTCGGGGGACTGTGCATATGAGCTACAGCTTCAGCTGTGAGCGTTCTTGGATTATTAATTTTCCATTGGAAAAATTGCTCCGATAGTTTTGCAACGACACATCAACTATTTTCCTAGGTCTAACAGTTCCTGACTTGAATATTTCCCTCTCCCGGTATTTCGAGCCCCGCCCTGTGATCTGGATGAATAATACGGCCTTGTATTAATCTTTCCAAGTCCTTTCCATTACTATTGAGAAGAAACCTTCATACTCCTAATTATTGAGTTAAAATATGGGCCCCGGAACTCGAAACCCGCCACTGCGATTTGATTGAATAATACGGGATTGAACTAGTCTCAATACCTTTCCAACGATACCTCAACCACCAGGTCTAGTAGTTCCTAAGTTGAAAGTTGTCGACAAACAGACGGTCAAAACGGGACTCCGGGGTGGTCTCCTACTTCCAGTGGCGGTTCTAGAGGAAAAAACTTAGTGGGGACAGTTTTAAATAAATATTTTTAATTTAAATAAAATAAAAACTTATGAGTTGGGAAAATGTGTTTTTTCGTATTATTGATTGTAGATGTTTTTAAAACTTTTTCTTCCTTTTACACAACAATGGGGACGTACTTCAACCAGGGAATATTTTAACAATTTTAGAAGTAGTATCATTTTCATTGCGATTACTTAGATGCAGAGTTTTGGATATAAAATTGACGGTTTTTAACACAACGATATTAAATAAAGTGTTTAACCCTTTTTTATTTTGCACATTTCAAAGATTTTCGTAAATTGGTAGCGTTCCGGATTTTCTCTCTTGAAATATAGCATCCCTAGAGTTGAAATATTTGAGGGTACCATGACGCCTCAGTTGTTCTGTTTTTGGAAATATCAAGCTCTAAAACTCATTTTCACACGATTTCGGAAGTCTATATGGTTGAATTAAAAACACATTTTTTTTTGTTTCCATATTAGTAATCCCGTGAAAATGTTTTGTCGGTGTTATTTTGCCTGTATATAACGAAAGGCAAATTTTACACGAGTAGATAAGAAAAAAAATGCTCCTGCAGAAATTTATTTCCTGCAGAGTGGTCCTCGAAATTAAAATTAAAAATCTTATGGAACAATATGCAATGGAAAAAACTTATCAGTTACAACTAAAAAGAAAACGCGTAACTATAAGAATTACTCGTCTTACGAGAAATTTAGTTTGCTAAAAATCATAATCACCATATTGGAATATTTGTATAGTCTCTTTCTGGATTTCGGTCACATGGCCTCTTGGGGTGATGTCTGTTGTTGAGTGGCGTTCAGATTTAATCCATTCTTGAGCTTATCAATCAGCAGGAAGGAATGAAATTCTACACAGTAAAAAATAGCTGTGTTAATTCAACACAATTCGGTGTCCCAGCGTGACTACCACTTTTGTGTGTTAAATCAACAAAACACACAGTGTTGATTTCGGTACTGGGAGGAAAAAAAGCTACGGCTGCAGCTAGATTTGAATATGGGTTACTCAGTTAGAAGTCAAGTGCCTTACCGACTTCGCTAAATCGTCAGACGGAAAGAGCACTAGATTGAAACAATATAGGATGGGAAAATGTTGCTGAACACCAAACACAAACAAAGTTACTCTCACGACTTATGCCATAATTTAATCACTTTTCCATTGGTCAATTAGGGATCATAAACCCCATTTACTGATAATCTGTTCCATTTCTATGAAAGTAAGCACAGTATTTGACATGTTGTTACGATAAGAAAGCAGTAATGTTGCTCAAGTGTTTGGCTGTCGCAATCTTGCTTCCTTGCATTGAAATAGAATATTCTCAATGAATGGGCATTCTGGTTGTCAATTGACAAATAGGAAGTGATTAAACCATGGGATAAGTCGTGCAAGTAACTTAGTTTATTTTGGGGGTTCAGCAACATATACTTGATCCCATACACTGTTTAAACCTATAGAGTAGTCGTTTAATTCAAATGTTGTTCACTAAATATCGCTTGCATCTAGTGCTTTTTCTGTCTGTCGATTTCGCTAAGTCAGTAAGACGCTCGACTTCTATCTGAGCAACCCATCTTCAAATCTCACTGCAGCCGTAACTTTTTTTTTCACAGTACGGAAATCAACACCGTTTGTTGTGTTGATTTAACACACAAAAGTGGTAGTCACGCTGGGACACCTCATTGTGTTGAATTAACACAGATATTTCTTTTGCAGTGTAGTGTCCAGTCCATTGACAGATATAAAAAGCAAGGCACGAAGAGTAAGCTACTCATATTTGTATGTGAGTTTGAACTACTGCTAGGGTCAGAGCATATTTTATGATTTGTGGACATGTGTGGATTTCGGCATGTGTGGATTTCGGCTCTGGACTGGCCTCGCAGGGGGGGGGGGGGGGAAAAATTAAAGGTTTCTAAACTCCTAGCCGAACGAAGCAAAATAATAATAATAATTATTATTATGTAATGACCCATTATACTGTCCCTAAAATGTACCCCTTCCAAGCAGTGGACCAGGCCAAAAAATGAAATCGAAATCCACCCCTGCTAAACGGGTCTTTGCGTACGGGGACGTTTATTGTTCTCTGCTTAATTTCTTTGTCAGCTGATGATTTTTGTGTGGCGACAAGAAAGAAATGTAGCCCAAAACAAGTTCAGAATAAATGCAAAACTGATACCAAGATTTTATTGTTTATTACTATAACTGCCGTCTTTGTATATCGAAATTCCAGGAATTTATCACGATTAAATGCCAAAAAAGAACACCCCCTTAAGAGGGGTGTTCAGTGATTTTCGTTGGGAGGTTGTTAAGGGGGGTTGGTGGGGTGTAGCGTACTCCCTACTGAGAAAGATGGAACATAGAGAGCAAGTAAATCAAATACAGAGTTACGAAAACTTTCCTTTTTCAAATTGTTAAATATATAGAAAGCAAATGGTTATTAATTGATGCTGGACAGGAGGGTATGACGACAATGACCGCCATCTTGATTCTGTTTCAAAATTTTAAAACAGTCAGTGAGTCATCTGATATATCAATCTGTGCTGGAACGTTCCAAGAAACCCCAGGACGAAGTTAGAGTACGACATAACTCTAATCATGCACGACAAAATGATAGGTGAAATTGACCTGGAGTCGAATGATGAAAAGTCATTTTCTGTTGAAACAGTGGAAGGAACAAAAACCAAACAGCCACGAAGATCACATTTCCCAACATCTCTCTTCTGTAGTCGTTGTCCTGTCCAGTATCCATTAATAACCATTTGCTTTCAATATACTTAACAATTTGTAAAAATAAGAAGTTTTTTCATTACCCTTTATTCGATTTACTTGCTCTCTACATTCCATCTTTCTTAGGTCCCGTTGTCGTTGTTTGTTGACCATAGCAGCTATAATTTTGGCTGTGAAGATTTAACTAGGCACTGTACCTACATACGAGTTTTCATGAAAATCTAGCTCTGTCACTTGGTGAGTATCCCTTGTCAGTTGAAAGAACTTGGATTCGCTTTCGGAAATATCTGGGATCGATCCCAGCAACCGAACATCCTGAATGAAGATTTTCCTGTCGTACAAGGTTAATATCGGGTTAGTACCTTCAAACTAGGCCCCGATAGATTAAAGTCTTCTACATTCTCTACACTACCCCGTCCCAGCCTCAGCCAAAGATACTTAAAAGCGACAAATAGTATTGCCATATGGAGAAATGGCTATGCAGTCGGTGGTCGAATTTACAAGTATTAATTAACTAGGGATATTGCATGGCTGGAACACCTGAACTTAGTTTTAATGTTAGCTGTATGGCCTCAGATCTGTTGTTTGCCCTAGCATAAAAGCTCAAGAGGCAAGACAGACCATAAGATACACATTATGCGTCAATCTAATTCCGAAGTTCAAGTCTGCATTTGAAGTAGCACAAGAGCTTTAGCTGATATTGGACATTAATACATTTATTAATGACATCAAATTCATATTTCTAACATTACTGATTTGTTTCGTTACACCCAATTAGAAGGATGGATTTCCATAGTTTCCCCCCACCTCGATTCGGGCTGCATGTAGTATACAGTGTAAAATTCATTCATAAACGTATTCTTACTACAGAAGAAAATTTTAAAATACACACAAAAAAAAAAAATCGTCCATTTCGAAGCTAATTCCAATTAGTGATCTGGGAGAAAAACATACCAACGTAGTTGTATTAAATGCTCAATATGCAATAATTCCTGTGTACAAGTCGATCTCAGTAGCCGAGTGGGCTAGGGCGCTGGGCCGCTGAGTTTGCGGTTCATATCCTCCCTGGGGTATGGATGTTTGTGTATTTAAAGCTCATCGCTCATCATCGTGACAGGCCGAAGTCCGTATTTACTTAAATGGATCATATAAAATAAAGTTTAACAACGTTTTATAATGTTCGCAAATAGCATGTGGTTTGCTTATGTGTAAACATTTGACAAATTATTAACTACCATAGTGCAGTTAGTTGGACGTTGGTTTAACGCTCCACTGGTCGGCCACCTTAACTGCTGTTTGTCATACTAAGCTAGTATAATGGAATCGTACCTTGAAACTAGACCCTGGTCGGCTTCCTTCTCAATACTCTTTCGCACGCTACGTCGATTTGAGCTGTCTAAAAACCCTAGATGTCTAATAGAACCTCGATTATTAAATATAACAGAAGCTCAAACTTTTGTATACTTAGCCCTTGAAACTTCCTTCTTAACAGCCAAACTGATCAGATAAGAATATGGAGGAAAATTTCAACGCAATACGGAAATATTTCTTCAAAAGAACAACACAGTCATCAATGACGGCGTAATCTGTGTAACTTTCACATACACTTCAATTGCAGGCAGTATCGAACACCCATCGAGAATCATGTAAATTTTATTTACTCCTCAACAGCAGTTGCCTTTAATATTACTAGGATTAAACCAATCAAAACAAGCATTTTACTACAATAGCGGGTCTACATTGAACTTTGTATTTAAGAAAAGATCAAATAGAACCCCTTTTCGTTGAATGCTAGTTAATTTATAATTGTATACCAAAATTGCCAACGATTTATAAATCTAAGATTGTACTAGTTATAATTATGACAAATTTCTCAGCGCCTATAATAAAAAGGTCTGTTTTAAAAAAAAGGCAGAAATATTAGTGTATTTCCTAATATCTAAATTACCTGCTTCTGTGTAAATTTGATTTCTTTTGTCCCAGGCAGATATAATACAATCCTTTGGAAAGCACTTCGGCTGGCGATGAATCTGTATTCCCCATGACTTCCACACATACAGATACACTACCTCCACACTCGGAGCAAATTCGACTACTAATAACGTGATGTCAATTGATTAAGAATTGGATTACTCTCCACCGCTGCGGGCAAGGACGATGAGTCAGTGATAGGCAGTGGTCAACCACCGATGCATATCATGTTCTCTAACCACAAAAATGCAAGGGTTCAGATGATATGAAAACTGATAATATTTTATCCCCTTAAACATTGTGCCGTAAAGAGAATGATGTGATGCTTGCAACTACATTATAAAGGGATTATCGCCCGTTCATGTGCTTTACATTTCTTTAAGTGGCAAGTATTGAAAGGGGTTTTCCAAGCCCAACCTCAGAGGCCTTCTACATAGATCATAACATATTGCTAAGCAATTATGCAATTAGGGGGATTGCTAATAAATTGATAGAATCATTTTAAGTAATAGATCGCAGCTTGTTTAAATTACCGTAGTTTACCCAAGACTAAGGTAATGAACTATCTTGCTTTGGACGGGACTATCCCACTTTACCAACAAATCTGGGGGACTCGAAAATATCCGCTTTTTACTGACTTTGCTTTAGTTCACAATGGTTCGTGGTGTCCTTAAATTTCGTTACTTTAATTTAACTCATTTCCTGACGTCATACACTAATGAAATTTTGCACAACCACTTAAGTTGGGTGACAATACAATATTTATTCATTGTTACTTTCATAAATTTTTATATATTTTAAAATCATCTTTTATTTTTTTTAAACATGGGCTTCTTTGTCCTTAAATTAATACTAGCCTGCAACGATGTTGCGTTCGATTGGTTGCAGAACATTAGCTTGATCAAAAGTATTTGAACACCGAAATAACTCGAAAAAAAAACAAAACAATGAAAGATCTTTTAATTAAAGACATACTTTTCTTAACCAATTCGAGTTAAAACGTGTAAAATAATTTTGTTTACGCATGTCTAAAAAGAAAAGCATGGGATGCGTCAATTCAATAATTTATAAAGTGACTGTATATACGGGAGCGCGCCTCATGCTTTTCTTTTTAGTCATGCATAAACAAAATTCCTTTTTACCTTTTAATTCGAATTGTTTAAGAAAAATATGTATTTGATTTAATATATATATATATATATATATATATATATATATATATATATATTTTTCAAGTAAGAGTGGAGTTAGCAGCTCTGTCCGCCCCACTACGTGAAATTAGTTTAGCGCTCAAATTTTGTTTTGATGCAATTGTGGTACAGAACAATTCACAGCGTTCAGTGATGGGGTTTGATCGGTGTGGAATGTGGTGCACACTTAATAATTCAATTCAGTCTGCGTGTGATTTTTTTGCCCATTGACATTGAAAGTATTATAGTTAAAATTTTCTACTTTATCTATAGATTCACACTTATACAAGAACTGAAAACAAACCAATAATATACATTTGAGAGCATCTACAGAAAAATAATTAAATGTTATCAAGTGGATGTTTGACCTTTAATTTTCATTCATGTACGCAAGTCGCAAAGTGTTGGTAGGGTGCTAGGAGAATTTATGGGGGGCTGAGCTACGGGTAGTGTGAAGACGACTCGAGTTCTATTCTTGCTTCTGCCATTTGCTTTTGCTTCCACCCTAGATTACAGTAACTACAAAATACAGCAGTGTTAACATGTATGGGAAACTGCAAAATATGGTACAATTATGTCGGAATTTAGGAAGGACAAGAAATTACCGAAAGTTTGCCCCGTTGAGGTGTGCAGAAGGACCTCTGAAATATAAAAGAAGTGAACGTTTTTTGGGAGTGAATCTGATTTAGTGGACACACTGGACACAAGAAATTGATACTTCTTTCAAGTTTAGGACACGTTCTTACATGAACAAACGTACAAAGTAAATCAAATGAAACATATTATGTTAGGTGCTGGCTATTAGAATAGTTGATATCAAGGGAGTTTAAAAAGTGTTGGATATTATTTCAGGCAGTTCAAGAAGATATCTTGCCTATAAGTTCAAGATTTAATTTCCTAAATAATCCGCATTTATATACCGGTACATATTAGGCTATGTTATTTAGTACCATACCTATTACTGAGAGAAAGAATGATCTTTGAAAATTGTCTAATACACATGACATAAATATGGAATGATTTCTGTCATTTGTAGAAACTATGGCCAATTCCTAAATGCTTCCTTTCCTTACTTTTGCTGAGAAACCAAAGGGGTCAAGTGAAGGAACCCACATAGCAAAATGACGTCCCAGGGATATCTGACGGATCTCCTGGCAGGATATCGGGACGTCCGTAGGACGTCCTGTTTAAGTCCCGTTTACATCCATGGGACGTATAGTTATAGTAAATCCTTCGTGTAACTATACGAAGGCATATCCTTCGTATAGTTATAATTAATTAAATAATAATAATAGTAAGGTCGATTTAATTTATAGAAATTCCAGGTAGGAAATCCCGTACGGATTTCCGGGAGACATCCAGGGGACCTCCATACGGGATGAACTGTTTGTATTGTAAACAGAGTTATCGCACAGACGTTATGGGAAATCTGACGTTAATGGGATCTAAATGGGACGTCCCAGGGATGTACTCTGCTATGTGGGAACCTTGGAAGGAGTCTAGGAAAGGAAGCATTCTGGACGTTGTACACTTTGAGAATATAGCGAAATCTTTGAAAAGCATTGGGCATGTAAATAACTAGGAAGCGGCCCTGGTGCACGATTCCAAATTGCAACCAATTTAAGCTATCGTCCAATAATACATTATTCTAATTGGCTGACTGTAAATGATGTCACACGTGTAAATGGAACTTCGTTTTTTCACGTTCGAGTGAAACTTTGAGTCCGAGATGCATTCAGATGAAATTTCAATTCTCTAAGAAAGAGAGAATTTACGTAGAAAGTAAGTTTAATGCCGTTGAAACTCGACCTGTCCATTCCGTAACACACAAATAATCTCCTTATGACGCAAGATTGGTACGATTTTAAAGTATCTAAAAGTAAGAATACTGTGTGTAGGTCTAATATTCTTTTGGGCGGGTGGAGGGGGTTGCACAACGGAATACTCAACATTTTTATAGTCCATTTCTTTGGCTTCCCAAGGATATCGTTTTAAGGTACCAACGCACCTGAGGTAAATTTCTTGATTCAAGATTTCTACTTCATCATATTAACCTGAAGTCACTTACGTACAAAACTAGGATACACTCGAGCATAAACAAACAAAACCAAGCAGGTAAATATTGTGCGGTATGAACATGGGTGTTTGAAGTTTATTTTGAGCACTTTCCAGTGTATATATTTGAACCTTTGTACATTCCTCTAATTTCATTTCTTGGCCATCAAAATGACACCTTACCCATACATATTGACATTGTTAAGGTTAGTGATATAAAAAAAATGAAAAGGGCGATTGAATGGCGGGAAAACATTATTTTATATTTTTCGTGCCACTTTGGAAAATTGCAGCTCTTTTACAATTATTTTACCCCTGACATTCTATATTTGAGGATTAATAAAATAGTTGAAATGTGTGATCTTGTTACAAATATGCATTTAGAGCAAAAACATCCTTATTCGGACTTCCTCTGATAAAATTTACCTGCCTTATGAAACTTTCCTCAGCCTGATCCAAAGATGACTAATGGCTATGAACGAATTTAACCATCGGAGCATTTGTGTACAAGGACGCTAATGAGACAAATTGCATTCGTACTGTAAACAGAAAGTTTGTTGTACACAGTGTACATGTCTTTAGCGTTAAATTATTAAGTTTTACTTAATTGAAACCAGAAATGCATCATCATCATTACATTCAAGTCGTTTTATATCCACTGCTGGATGAAGGCCTCCCCCTTTAATTTCCACATATCTCGATGTGCTGCTATCCTCATCCATGTAGCTCCTGAAAAACGCTTAATTTCATTCACCCAGCTTGCATTTGGACGACGTCTCGGACGTTTCTCTGGTAATTCAATGAAGTATATTCGTCATCAATCTTCCATCTGTTCGTCTAGAAATGCATAAGATGTGTTAAATATTGAATTTTCATGATGAAAAAGCAATAAAACCTGCGTTTTTGTCTAGTGGAAAACATTGTGTGTTTTGTTTTAATGTCTCTTTGTTTCTGGCCTGTATATGATTTAATGTCTATTTGTTTCTGGCCTGTACATCACTATAGTTAATGTCTAATTTCCAGTACCAACTCACGGATTTACATAAGTTCATCAGTTTTTTTTACTCAAGCGCTATGCTACAATAAAAGATTCGCAACACTTCCATTAGTATGTTGCTAATGTTCTCCCATACAACACTTATACATCCTCCCATACAACGGGAAACACAATCAAGAAGATTAATAGATGTATTAAATCCCTCACCTCTGCTCCTGGTGCTAGGTACTCGTGAGAAATTCGAACACAGTTGTAATAGTTTATTAGGAGCGAATTTAAATTTATTTATGACCTTTAGGCAGTGGCGTAACTAAGGGGTCTGCCCCCCCTCGCAGCAGCATGGAGTGGGGCTCCTTCTCAATGTTTCTTTTGAAAAGACAATATGAAGCACTGGCCGATTATTGCAACTTTCAGGGAAGATTTGCTGATGCTACAAGAGGTCGCAGACACACACACAGTTGCAAATACCTACTAGCAAATTGATCATTTTAACTCTCTATTATTATATTCTTAACTGTACTCTTCACGTTAGAGCGTATACAGAGATTATTTCCGATGTACAGACAACGGACACAATTACGGACTGATGATCATATAGATACATTTACAATGGCTTGTAAAATTCATCACTATACATAGAAACCACGACTTACAGGGCTAAAAAAGTCATATATATATATATAGAAAACGCTTATTTTTGTTATACAAATAGAAATAATATACGTATATATAGTTAATTTAAGAAAATACCAATATGTTCTTGATAAATTCGGCCATTCCTTATTTGGAAGAGATAAACTATTTTGCACCTCGCTGGTTTGTGCCTGGTTTGTTATTGTTAGGTTTGTTTTCTTCAGCAGTCGGAAACTACGGTTACTTCTGATGCGAAAAATGGGATTTCAGCCCTTGTACTTCAAAAAATGAAAGAACTATTAATTCACTTCCTAAATCCAATTTTTCGTATCAGAAGTAACTATTTCCTATTCTTGAAGCAAGCAAGTCGAACTTTAACCTGCCCGAATAGTGATTTGAAATACTTTGGTATCGCTTCCACGTAAGGAATGGCTGATACTGTAAAAGTTCAGACATGGACACTTTTGTATAATTTCTGGTTATAACTAGCTTCTGAATGCAGAACTGAACTCTATATAGTTTCATACTGTATATGATTCTCAGAAATCAAACATCATAAAGATAAACGTCATTTTATGTATGAGAGAAAGAAACAGAGTACACACAGAAACTATAATGTCCGATACACAAGAAACATTAAAAACTTTTAAACGTTAAAAAAAAAAATCTGTTAAGCAACCCGTCCTTTGTTTTGCAGCTGGAAAAATGTATGCAGTCCTAGTACGGCTTTCACACTTTAACATTTTCCAAATCGACTTTCTTTCAAAAGGTTAGAAATACAAATGTTCACCACACTGTTCAGGTCCAGTTTGCGACACACTTCATTTTTAATACTTAGCAAAGTTAGCGCACTTAACCTAGACTGAGTCATGGTATTCCTTAAAAAAAAAAAAAAAAAAAAAAAAAAAAAAAAGCTTTCCTTAAGGAAAAAAACCTAATGTATTGAATCTAATTTATAATGTCAGCAACATTAATAATATTTAATGTGTTCCTTCAGGTGGTACTGGCTGCTAACTGCTTTATTTTTTGTTCAAAACAACTTATTGAACTCTATTCACTTTACGATTTCGGGGGCCCCTAAACCCTCGGCCCTTCCCTCCGCATTGCGGGGTCGTTATTTACGCCACTGCTTTTAGGTATGTATTAGTCAGGGCGCTCATTGGGAGAAAGTTATTATAATTATTCTACAGTATCTCATGCTACAATTTTACTGTGTAATAGGGAGAAGGAAGCCCTACCTTTAATCAAGGTAGGCCTACTATGCCGTAATTTTGTCGGGTATGACTTACGTAAACCACTGAGAAATACAAGTCAAAATTACCAGCATGGACAGAGTAAAGTATCTGCATATCCACAGTATCTCATAGGCCAGAAATTTGCATACGCTATGTACAAATAACTAAAAAATAGATTTTCGAAATTTTAAAAGTTCGCTTCTGTATCAGAACGTAAAACTGTGTTCTACGAAATCACACTTTGTAGAGATGGTGCCATAATATTTTCCTTGTAAGCAATGTAGTTGCGTATGGGCAACATTAACAAATCGGAAATTAGTGGATAGGGCTTCCGCCAAGATTGTCAGTTTCCGGGGTGTAAAGTCATAATCAGGGGGTGTAAGTGGAGTTTTACTTGGTTTCTATCGACTTTCCAAGGCAATAAATTTTAAGTTGGGGGCGTTGTCGAGATTTTGGGGAGTGGCACCCCACAGGGGTCTGGCGGAATCACTGTTTACGTATATGCAGAGTATGAAGTAGAAACTACACTTGGATGCACCAAGTGAAATATAAATTATTTGCTATGATCCTACCCAACTCAAGCAAAAACTGAAATGACGCCACTTCTTAGAAATGTTACAGTTGCTCTACAATTTCAACTATGAGCAAATTGCCGATATCTGGACAGTTTATTCATTCTAATTGACCTGTATTTTGCAAAGCATGTGCATATGTAAATATATTTCTCTGATTACTAATTTGAACGCGTTTAGGTTTTCATCGGAAAAGTAGTTTTATTGAGTTTAAGCTAGTAATTAGCTGCTTAAATTTTCATTCAACTCTGTATTATTTGACATTAACCAATTATATATTTGATGCACAATAGATGACAGCGAAAACATTTGAACTTTTTGAGGTGAATGAATTTTTTGAGTTATGGTTATTTTTGAAGAATTTTACACTGTTTTCGTACAATTTTATTATTTACAACTAATTTTATTTGTATACGTTGTTTCTTAAGTATATTAAATGTATAGTAAAATAAACTATTTCAGGCGTGAATATTAAACGTTTAACCGTCGCGCACATGAACACAACACATTTCGAAGTTTCATTCAACTATGAGAGACGTGTTTGCAGTCAGTCAATCAGAATACTGTATTATTGGGCCAAGGCTTAAATTGGTTGTAATTCGTAATTGTGAGGCCCGGGTGGGGGAATAGGAGTGATATCGTAGGCAAACAACCCTAATTGAGAAAGCACGATTAATTAGAAACGCAAACAACTTCGCAGTTGTACTCGTTTTGCAAGATGCTTTGATCGCGTGAGCTTTCCCCTCTTCTTCGCTCGAGGGGTATTGTACGGTGCGTATTTTTAAGACAATGGTTTACATGGTCATATTCAAGGACGCCCATTAGGGGACAAGGGGGCGCTCGCTCCTCCTTCCCTAGCCGCAGAAAATTATACTAATATGGCACAAAATGAGGGGATCATGTCAGTCAAAACAAAAAAAAAAAAAAAAAAAAAGAAGGCAGTATGTGTATGGGCGCTGTCCTTTCCTCTCCAACCCCCATCCCGAAAATCGTAACATGGGTGCTCTTTGATCATATTCCTTATTTATTCATTACTTGTACCGACCAGAAGCAGATCCTCTCTTTAAAAGACTTTCCAGGGAACAGCTACACATAAATGTTTCAGTGTTGTTTGTAAGTAGTATTATTACATAAATCAGCTTAAAGGTTTCAAAGCATTCAAAATGCAGTGCAAAAGAAATGAGGGTCCGCTACGTTTCGGCGCCACCATTTTGGCGCAGGCTACGTTTTGGCGCTACCGTTTCGGCGCCAAAGTGAGGAAAACGGAAATTATTAACATACCTTGTGACATAGTAATCTACTTTATACTTTTACTGTCCTCTGACGACAATTGATGATCAATGAAGTACTTAAAACATTATTTCTTGTACTCTGCTTCTAACAGTTTTGAAGCATTATTTATGTTGCACGGTCTGAGCCAAAGATGTCTAAATGACTTAAGTGGCTGGAACTTGTCTGTTATGTACAAGGGCGCCAATAAGATATATTGCTTTTCTAATTTAAATATAAAGTTCTTACGTTAAAAATGTACAAAAAACTTTATATTTAAATTAGAAAAGCAATATATCTTATTGGCGCCCTTGTACATAACAGACAAGTTCC
>JAGDQP010034223.1:0-20237 GCA_022664845.1 Lepisma saccharinum | reverse complement strand
CATATCACGAATAAATGACGGTAACAAATTAAAATATTTCACTCCACAGTACCTATAACTATGTTGCGTCTTACTTAGTCTTACATACGGCGTATCCATATTATCTTTCTGTCTTGTATTATAGTCATGGATATCGGTACGTCTTGTAATTTGAGCATAGTTTTCTTTGACATACATTAAACTCTAGTATACAAATATCGATGGTACAGTCATTATTTTATATTCACTATATAATTTTTTACAAGATACTCTATCAGATACACCCTTTATACATCTAACCGCTTTCATTTAAAGCCCCTTTAGAATTTCCCCAAAATAAGTTACCATATAGTAGATGGGGATGAAAAAAAGCGTAATACGCAGACATCAATAGGTCTTCTCCTACAGATGTCTTTAACTTTCGGAGCATATATAAAACTCTAGCAAGTTTTTTACACATTTCGTCAGTATGTCTATTCCAATTTAGTTTTGCATCCATATATATACCTAAAAGTTTGACAGATTCAATATTACTATCATTAGCATTTTCGTGATTCAAATTGAAATAGAGTGCAACAGTTTTTGCAGCATTCAAGGTTAGTTCATTATGCAAAAACCAACTTGAGGACGCTATTATCATTTCTTCATTCTTTTCTTGTAGTGACTTTGTTTTTTCTGCGTTTGTAATAAAGGTGGTATATATATAGATCACTGGTTACACTAGGATTTGGCTACAGGAACGTACCTCACTGTTCTTTGGTCAGGATCTCATTGGTGAAAGGGGTTTTCGATGGTGACCCTGGTTCAGCTCTGGTAGCCGACTGTTCATTGAGAATTCTATTTTGGAATCCTGAACACGGCAGGGGCCAACATTTTTACTTCTTTCATACTACTGGAACTCAGATTGACAGGACAGCATTTCACATGGCAGGGGGGGGGGGGGGGGGCCGTGACACTATTTCAGTTCTACTTCATTACACATCTTCCCTTGGAGACGTTTCCAATCAGCATGTTGTTGTCTGGACCATGGGCGGATAAGCTGGCTCTCTGGATGAAGTATGGGTGATGTAAGGATCCTTATTGCGGGTGCTGGACACATTACGTCATCTGAGGATATTCAGTTCTGCTAGGCCGGTTGTAGTGGATTTTTATATTCTGGTGCTGGGACCAGGACAAGATGTTTTAGCTTTACGTGACTCGTTTATGGATGCTTCCTTCATGAGATGTCCCAACTCTCCACAGTGATGGTTAGGTTCACAGGTGACTAGGTTTCAGCTCTGGACGTAATCTCGAATGGACATCTTATTTCGTTGTTATGGTTAGAATAGTTTACTTGGAAAATAAGGACAAACCGGAATGGAAAGGAGGAGTAGTGGTTTACTTGCAAGGTTGTAAATTACTATCATTGACACTGTAGTGTATGCTTCACGGTACACAGGCACTTTCTGACATGTGGTAATTGTTTAGTCTAGATTTAAGTTATCAAATTAAATAAGATATTTTCTTAGGAAACACTCATTCTGTCTAAAATTAAATTATAGCGTAGTCATAATTACTGTGACAGTATAGTGCAAATTTTAATCATTATAGTTAGGCTTCTTAGTTTTATCAACAAATATTTTCTGCAACATAAGGTTTAATATATATATATTAGCGGGCACTCATAGGGAATTTATTTATTTATTTAATTGTGGAGGTCGTATTTACGAATCTGGTCTACAAGAAGTTGTAAAACATCTTTGCTTTGTTTCGTTCGGCCGAGGGAGGATGAAAAATACGTTGCTATTTTAGAAGGCTTTTCATGCTTGTTTGGCGTTGAGGTTGATATTCTTATCTGCTAGCACTTCCTGAAACGCCGAGAACATTACTCTGACCAGTTCCAAACTGGTTTAATGCGGAGGGGAAGGGGAAATGAGTGAATGTGTAGTCAGCTATTCATAGATTTCGAATGGAACTACTAATTTGCGAACTAGTCACAGCGTTTTATCGTGAGACATCCGGCGTGTTTGTGTCTAAACTCGGGTGTCTTTGTGTGTGTGCTAGTTCATTGTAACCAAAGTCATATATATCTATTTGGTGCTGAAATATTACTAACCTTATTAGGCGTCGTAAAACTACAGTTGGTATAATAGATAAGCTTTAGGCGTTGACTAGTAGCTTTGGTGCCTCGGTGGCAGGGTATAGATCGCGTCGCGGGTGTGCGTTTCCACCCGGAGTTACAGAAGAGAATCATCGTTTCATCTATTTTGACAAGTAAAAAATGAGTGTATGTGTTCTGTGTGGTGAATTTGCGTACACTCCTCGGTTGAATTAAAAATGTGTATATGTCTTTTCGCATTACGCGTTTAATTAACTGTCTTTCCTTTTATAATTTTCAACGATGTCATATAGCGTGGGGATGAAGCTACCACCTCGAATCTGTGTGCGCTCTGAACCACTACGAGAGAAAAACTGATCGGTCAGTTAACAGCACTAAGTTATTGTTTATTTAAGCGGAAACATAACTTATTCGTGTCTTATGAATTGTAGAACATAATTTACAGAGCTTGTTTTCAATACAGCGGGGAGGATGAAAGAAAAATTTTAGGGGGTTCATTAGCCCAAACCGAACTTTTACCGTACGATGATTGTTTCATTTTGTACTATTAAAAAATTTTCCGTTTTGTTCTGGGCTGTCTGGCATGGGCCATTCTAGTAATTATTAGCTTCGGTCCAGCGAACCTGCTTGAATCAGATTAGAATGACAACGTTCTGAGTTATTTTCGGGCTTACCTAAATCAAACGTATTGCTAGTGTTCTTGCTATTTAAAAACGAAGGGACCTTATGAACATGTCGTTTATACGCTGACGTACTAAGGCTAGTGATCAATCTTCGCTATTCTTTTCAAATAAAGTAGCTGTGTGAACATTTATTAAACTGACCAGTTACACTATTATATTTGTTACTTATACATTAAAGTTATTGACATCTGCTGGTTCGCAATCCAGATGGGACGTTGCGGCTTCTCCCCAAAATAAATTTCTGAAATACACTCAAGTATGTTATTAGCTAACATGTGGTGTTGACAATACGTTCTTCCCGTAAAACCTAGTTAAGTAACCTGTAGGTGGACTTCCTGATCTACCGTCATTTTACATATTTTCAAAACTTTCCCTAAATTACCTTAATTATATCCTAGTACTAGTAAAATATATTTATTGATATATATTTATTTCATGTGTGTCTGAGCTGTTTGCTTACTATTTCTACATGCGTTCTTCCGTATCATCATTTCGTATTTTGCTTATGGCCTTTAGGCAGCTATGGCTTTCTGGATGATGAGTGAAGTGATGGCGTGAAGAGAGAGTGAGGACACTGTAAGGTCTTGAAAGAATTCACTCTCACGGTACAAGACGAAAGCGGGGATCGAACCGACGATCCTAGCATTAGCGGTGAGCACCTCACCTGCTGAGCCATCTTGCTCCTTTTACTGTGCATAATTTCCTGTTGTAAACAATACGACTTCCCAAGTAACTGGGCCGCCAATCGTTTTGATTATCATCTCTATTTTTTAAAAGAACATTGTCATATAGTTGGTAATTAATTCCTGCGGAGTGGGTCTTACCTCGTACAATCTCGCAAAACCAAGAGGTTCGGGTTACTTTTTTAACTTCAAATTATTCTTTTCGTTGTTAACTGAAGTCACGGAGATACGTAGAGACCTAATTCTACTTGATAAAGATAGCAAACCTGACAGTTCTGACTTTTCTTATCATACTGGAATATATATATGTATATATATAAAACATCTAGCTTTAGTTCATACTAGAATAAAATTCTAGTATATTTAGTACAATAATAAAACGCTAGTTTAAAGCACAATAATCCTTTTATTTCCACTGTTGTAAAAGGGGATCCAAGTCGCTGGTGATTAATTCTCATTTTTCGTTTCGTTTCATCTCTCGTAAACTAAGGTCTATCTTATGCCTGTCTCATGGGTGTCGAAATCGGGGCTCGAACTTGTGTCCAAATGATGGTGGCATTTGTTTTAAAAATGGGGTCATTTTTCAATGCACATTTGCACTGTTTCACCCTGGAATTTGCTTCCTAGTTCTTCATATTTGTTGTCAAATTTCAAGTTCTCATTTAAGATTGTTTATTCAGCAAGAAAGGGGAAGCGGGTCCTATCATTAGTCTGAACTACAGTTTCTCTTTATGCAATTTATGCTGACGCTGGTTTAAACAGAGTGTCTGATTGTAGATTTGCCTCCAGTACTTGAGTTGTTTCTGAACTTGAATACGTCTGATTTATCCTATTTTCGCCATCCTAATTTTTGGTCACGAAGAATCAAACTAATCGAAATCACTTTGCCAATGTTATACATTTTTTTGTGTTCGAACATTTTTATACACAATATCCAGGAATGCGCGCGCGTCTTGTTTGTTTAAATTAAATAACTGCATTGCATTTGATTCCGTAACAGCCTTTGGCTTTTGCGCACCTGGACTTTATCCAGCTTAGGTCTAACAGTAGGTTTATCATTTCATTAATAGTTAAATTTCGATTTACAAAATAATGCCATTCTGATTTGTACAATGCTTGATTCTTAAAGAAACACTGTCTTTTATCCAACGCGGAAGGGTGGTATATTACTTACTTCACCTGCGTATATTTTCTACGTTTTCAGAAATACATACGTATTGGCGTACGGCGCAAATCATACGTTTTTGTTACACATTTCGTTTAATGACATGCTTACTTACGACTACTAATCTTTTCTGTACCAATGCTTTACAATTTTTCAGGGGGATTTTAATTATTGTAGAGTGTTACCATGACAACCGAACTTCCCAGTTCGGATAAGACTTGCATCAACTTTGGGGGGTCCAAAGTTCATAAGCGAACAATAAGCATTTAAACGGGAGCTCATTCCAAACAATCGTAAGCCTGAAACCTCTTTACAGCTGTGAGCGGAATTCATTGAACAGCGTGTGTACAATCGAAAAGGGCGCTTTCAAGTACTTCTGGGTATAAGGGAGAGAAAAAGGAGGTACCAAAAATTTTAAAATTGGTGGTGCATTTTCCCTGGACACAGTGTAAAAACGAGTAGTCTATGTGCGATGACGTATAATAACACGACTAACGGCCTTACCGATGAGACCATGAGGCCAAGAATGTCCCGGGAGGAGGGGAAGGTTATATACTTATGTGAACATTGAGAGGGGGGTGCCAAATTGCACTAAAAGTGCCAAATTGCTCCAACAAGAGCAGAAATGCACAATAATGCTAACATGCGTGAAAAAGTGCTAAAGTGCGTTAAACGTGCTAGGATGCACAAAATGTAGTTCCAAACCATGTTTTAGAGCCGGAATTTACTGAAAATTCATCTGGAGCTGAGCAGGATGGATTGCAATTAGAGTCTGCTCGTTGTGCGCTTGTTTGCCTGATATCTTTTACTTATCTTTTACTCCTGTTCAACTCCTCAGTTAAAGGACCTATGTTTTGGGGGGCAGGTGTCACACTTTCCTAATACTATATAGATGTTTCAAGAATGCTGATTTGGTGACCATTTAGTACGCCGGAAATTACTCATGGCGTGGGTTCAAGGGGGTTGGGTGATTTGCGGGGATGCTTGACGCAAAGTCAGCAAAAGGGTGCCATTAGTCAGTGAACAACGGGGAAGATCGCCATGTCGTTAGCTCGATCTGAAGCAGCAAATCGTATGATCAAGCCTTACGTCGCTGATAGTTGGTTCTATAATTGTTTACTAGTACCGGTATAAGTGTTTGAGGCCGTGTATCCCCAAAACTTTCTTGGAACTCTGGAAGACCAGTTGGTCAGTATGCTAGACGAGGTAGCAGATCTGTGTACTCTACAGCAAGAGTTGCAGCACATTTTCATGTACTTAAGGGAGTATATGCGGAGAGTCTTTCAGAAATTCGGTAGTCAGTTTACGGCAACCTGGTATCGAAAGCTGGATGCAGAGTGAAACTATACACTGCTGTTGCGTGTACGGCGGCGTCTATAGCAGACCTACTAGGTATGGTAAGTAATTCGTCCCATTTTGGTTTTACTTCTACTTTTGCATTTTTCTTTTCTATTGTTCTAACCGTTGTCTTATTCTAAATTGTTTTTTGAAAAGGGGGAGATGCCCTTAAACATCTCGAATTAAGCAAACACTTGTAGCCTCTTGTAATGAAAATGCTTTTCCTTCGCATTTCCATTGCTTTAATTAATGCAATATAGGTTCGTTGACACCACGAACTTACTGCTGCCAGTGAGACTGACAGACGGATGGACTGTGTCACCCTATTGGTTACGTAAACATCCACTACCTTTCTTAGGGTCAGTTCTAAACCGTTATTATTGCTTCGTAAGATTGGGCTGAGCTATTTGCAAGGATTACGATGATCATACCAATAATTTGTTCTATTTTTTACGTGAGGTTATCTTACTATTATTTATCCCGACTTAGGTTAATGCACTTAATTCTCTATGTCTTTCCCTTATTTTAAACATTTTACTATTTATTTTAATTCTCGGATTAATTTGGGAGCAGGGTGAACTGAGAGTAGCAGAAATTCTCTTTGAATAAAATATATATTTACAAATACAATTTTCGAATTTAGCACGTACATAACAGGCGTCGTCACCTTTCTTATGTAAGAATCATCTATAATTGGCAGGGTGAACAAACAGGTGTTAACCTGTAACCAAATAATCAAGCTCATACTACGTGATACAGGTAATATGAGAAAAATATTTTATTAGTGTTCTGGGTTATAACTATGATGTTGCTTAATATTGGTTACCTTTTTGTAAAACATTAAGTGTATACAATTTCTTAATTTATTAACTTTGATTAGAGTGACATACCAAAGGGGGTTTAATTTTTTCATCGACTGTGCATACTTATTTACAAAATTACATATGACTAGCCTCGAACTTTAGACCCCAGGTTCTAATATATATTTTACTTCGTATTGGTATGTATCAAAAGTACTATCGCCTTAATATAGATTTACATGCTAATTTTAAGTAATGTATTTATTTATTTGCTTTTATAACTCTATTTTTATACCTTAATTTTTTCTTGAAATTTCGACTTTGATTAGGCTTGAATTTTTCAATTCTGAATTTTGCCTATAGGCAAGTTCAGCCAATGGTGGTTTGACATTACTACTAATTGCATTATGCTGGTACATACGAGTAGTGTTATTAACTGTTAGCAGTTTCAATCTGATGATTATAATTGTTATATAGCCGTGGGAGCAGTACACCAACTTCCCTTCGGGGAGAGGCCTCATTCACTAGTGGATTGAATATGGCTGCGATTTAATTATATATATTATTTTTGTATGTTTACTGCTTATTTGTTTGTTCTCTCTTCTTTTTTTCATATATTCTTTGCTTTTGAGCCTATTCTGGAATACCACTTATATATTTAATCGCGTTTTTCTTGTGCAGTGCGAAACTGTTCCGGGAGAAAATAGGGTTTTAATCTGTGAGTGGTAACAGCTAATTGGCGATATTTACCGCATGTTGACTGTAGTTCGCACACATTCATCTTACGTACCTTCGTGACTGAACGGTTTGATATACCTTTTTGTCTATTTTGAGCTTTGGCCTTTCCTACGTTCATAAATTCTAAGTAAGAAAGGGAGTCTGGTTCAAACGGAACTGTCTGTCGATCTTTGTCCATCGTCTCCTTTGACTTTTGCTGAGAAAATTCCAAACGTTCTTTTGCCAATTACCGAATTATTTTCATATGCCTGCGAAGTTATTTCATAGTGGGTTATGAACGCTGGTATGAAAAACCCATCGTCTCCCAAAATTAACTTCTTAAGGGGACAAACGTCTTTTGTCGTGCCTCGCCGCGTTATAAACCAGTACACAAAGAGTAGGAATTTCAACCATGTGTGTTGGGTTTTGTTTACATACTTCTTCAAAAAGGAGGCCAAATATTTCATAAGATTCTCGATCTTACTGTTCGAGATGTGATGGTAAGCTGGTGTAGAGCTTTGTTTGATCTGTAATAGTTCGACTAATTCACGAATTAATGATGACGTGAAATTCGAACCAAGATCTTTTAGAAGTATTTCATAAATCCGTATATAGTAAACACAAAGTCTGTGAGGAAAGATCTGACTGTACGAGCAGTTATTGTTTTAGTGACCAAACTATAACAAAGTGAGACAGGTATTCGCAAGGAACGATTAGGTAACGATTTCCACAACTTCGGGAGCTCACGAAGATATTGAAGCATATCATTTGGAAGAGCCTGTCTTTTTGACAGGTATGTGGAACCCGTATTTCTTATTTGGACCTTCGTACGCTAGTTGACATTGCTTACACATTTTAAGAAAATATCGGATATCCCTGCCGGGGCCAGTCCAGTCCTATTGATTTACCATACGTTTTAGCATACCCTTGATTATTACCTAAGGCAATACCTGAATGAGCTTTGTGCCAAACATCACGGTTAACTGACTTCGGAAAAACTACTTCGTATTCGTTTCTTATTTTCCGATATAGTATACCGTTCATCAAGTCATAGCATCTGATTGCTAGGTCAGTGTGGGCTTTTAATTCTATCAGGGCTTTTAATTCTGGGTCTTTTTGTTTTTCTTTTCTGAGCAACTTAACATTATCCAATATTATTAGGTTGTTTACAGGTAAAGCGTATTCTCTGAATTGTGTTTCTTCTTCTGAGATAACCTTAAGCACGTATCGACTTACGAAGTCCGGAATTCGGTTGTGGATTCCACGGACATGTTTTATTTTGAAGTTATATGGTAGTAATCTGAGCCCCCAACGCATGACACGACGAGATAAATTCTTACAACTCTTTACATAGCATGCTCCGCAGTTATGCGTATATACTGTGAACTGTATATCAGCTAAATACTGATGGAAGAAACAACAGGAATGTACTATTGCTAAACATTCCAATTGTATAATCGAATACTTTGCTTCCGCATCAGTAAGTGTGCGCGAGAAGTAAGCTACTACGCGTGGTTGGCCATTTTTAATCTATATTAATGCGGATCCGTTTCCCGTTTCGCATGGTTCCGTATGTTATCCAGTTTGGAGTCTATGATCAAAATAAGCCAATATGTTTTCTTCACACAATTTTTCTTTCAGTAAACAGTAAGCAGCGCGTTCCTTTTCTCCAAATTGGAGCACAACTGTTACTTTTAGTCGGATGAGTCAGAGGCTTAGCCAGTACGGAAAAATACCTTATACATTTTCTAAAATGGTTCGTTGCTCCAAGAAAATACCACAATTATTTCAGGTTTGTTGGCTCTGGCAGCTTTGCTATAACAGCCTATTTAAGGACATCTAAAACTCTGGGAAGGATTCATTTTGCTGTTGTACCCATTTTCGTAAATCTGTAAAAAAATCGAACTGTAAAGCAATTTTCGGAAAAATGCACACGCATAAAATCTTTCAATTCTGTGAAAGTTCTAAAACTATATATACGTTGCTAGTATAGATGGTACAAAGTTGTTTGCTCTTCCTTCAACACAAGCACATATGTACTTAACTCTCCTTGTCCGTCCACTTGTAGATATTTGCAAATACTTCATACTGTTGTAAAAATCTGCTTACAGATTCTTCTAATTTACCTTCGAATTTCGGAAGGGTGAACCTAAACTCTACATTGTTAATCTCAACTTCGGAACTTTCTAAGTCTGAAGACTTAGTTTCTGGAGTTTTTATAGTAGGTATCAGGGGTTTGGGCGGCTTGACTTGGTCAACCTGTGGTTGACTCTTCGGGGATGGACTGCGTTCATCCTACTCTGAAACTTCCTGATAAGAAAAGGTGCTATAATATTCACTGTCCTGATCTTTGAAATGTCCTTAAGAAGAGTACAATTTTGGCTTCGACCTCGTAACGTTGGGTTCGTGAAGCAGGCGTAGGGCGAACTACTGGTGGTTCACCTTCGGAAAAGACTATACCTTGTAGTGAATGATTTGATGGACCTGAAATCTCCGTACATCTTCGAAGATGTCGTAGATTGGTACAAAAGATCAGTGACATCTTGATCCGAATCCTGTACCAAATTTTGTACTAAGTTTTGTTTCTGAACGGAAACTGGGGTGGATGGGTATTGTGGCGGCACTTCCCAAGATGATCCTGGATTTAATAAAGTTTAATTTACTTCATACCCGTGGGGACGTCGGAAACTATGCAAACACGGATCTTCATCCGAAGGGGGAAAATAATCTCTTTCAACAATTTCAACATCTTTCTTTCTTAGCTGAATGTTTATATAAATAGTCTCCGTTAAAGGTGGATTGATTTGCGTTTCTCCATTTTATACGTTTGGGTTTCCTTCATCTTACCTCTGCGTTGGCACGTTTTGGCAAATGGGTTCTTCAGTTAGTGGGCGTGGTTCAGCTGCAATTTCGGCTTCTTCATTGACATAATCATTATCTTCAATTTCTTGTTTAACCTCCGGAACCAACAAATAGCTGGGTTCATCGCATTCTCGTACAGAAGGCCATACCCATGAGGTACTACGTGTAGAAGCTGGGGCCGAAAAAGTGGCCAAAGTTATGGGTATTTTTGCTACTTTAAAAGCGTGGGGCACTGCCAGTCTAGAAAGGTTAATATCGATACCATAATTCAGATACTGAATTTGCGTATATTGTAGACACGGAAGTCTAGCTATCTTGTCTAACTTTTTCTGCGTTAACTTCCGTTTCCCAAGCAAAGGCACCTTGACGTACGATAAATTACACAAATATTACTTGCTATTAAACTCACGAGAAGAAAGAAAACTTACGTATTATATGCGAGTTAAAATAATAAATCATCACACTATCACCAGATTGATAGCAGTATGTAGTCTATACCGATGATTTGAAAACTAACACCAATCTTAAAACTAACACCAATCTTTAAACATCTACCATTAGAGAATAGGAAAGTATACAGTTGTTTAAACTTCTGTTTGTCTTTTACAATTTACTGCATATATTCCCTAGGGGGAAAGAAAAAAATGTTTAACTCGAACAATAAGACCTTAAGGTCTTCACAATCTCTAGGGTGGATAAAATAACAAGTAGGATTGTTCGGTGTCTACACCTTTTCTAGGGCGGAGAAACTAACAAAATGGAGCGTTCGGCGCCGTTCCTACTGCAAGTCCTTTTCATTATTAGGAAAAATTAAGGGGACTGCAGCAATTTGGGTGTACTTGCTTGGTTTGCGGAAGGATCTTGGTTCAGATCCTTCGATAATATAATAGCACAACTACATTTTGACATTTTATTATAAAAATAATAAAGAATATAAATTACAAAGAAAATACAAAAAATTCTGGTTGTTTATACTTGGTGTCAACCATGTTGAATCCTAAATCTTACCTAACTATGCAACTAGAGAGCTTCTTAGACAAGAGCCTTATATTTACTTCCCTTTAGGAATTGATCAATCTTCAAACAAAGATCAATAATGATTTAAATGGAAGGATCTTTTAGTTACTTCTATCTTAAATTATTTATAGCGTAACCATGATTAGTCCGAGGAGCTGGCTTATTATTTAATAAATATCAGAAAGTCGTTACTAGTATTTTGACTATATGTCAATTGTCAACGGGGGAAGGGGGGCAATTGCGACAAACAGAAATTCAGTCTAACTGTTAAGAAAACTCTACTAACCTATATAATACTGATCTGGTCGCATGACTAGCGGTGACCTGCACTTCAAGACGTCCTGGATATGAACAACTCTATATTTTGATCTACTCTGGAGTATTTATGCTCCGAAAAAGACTACTCCCCAGAAAGGATACGTTTCTGAATTTGACGTAAAGACATGCTATCTTCTTCGCTGCTTATATTACCATATAAGGCATTTTTGAACAGTCGTGTGGGCTGTTTTTATTGCTCAACCCTTGATTTCTACGAAGAGAAACCAACTGATGCAATGTTTGCCTTTGCCATGCGGATATCATCCTTGAATCACGTTTCCTTAATATTGACAATTACAAAACGCCACCAGGCTTCTTTATGCCTTCTATGAATGCTTCATCAAATAGGTATTTTAGAGGGAATCCAAAATGTATGAAAATAGATTTTAATTGTGGTTTGGGATATTTTTGTGATAACGTTGGGGTAATCGATAGGATTTGACGAGTAAGGACCCTTATATCGCAGTAATTCTAAAAAAAATAGAAGGAGAAGAAAAACTGGCCATTTCCATGTAATGTAAGACATTTTATTAATGCATTATAATGTATTATTTCATGTTTTCTTTCAGGTTTTGCGTATTGCAAATAAGGCGTGTTGTAGACGCTGAAAAACTGATTCAGGAATTAAGAAATATTCCATTTGGAACAGCGACGCTGACTGTAGAGAAGAAGCCTATATGATGAAAGACAAACAGCTGCCATAAGAAATAATAAATCTTTACATGTTGGTAACACATGGCGATCATAATGGTAATGGCTATCGTAATAAAACGTTTAAAATGGCGGAGTCCAATCGGGTACAATGGAAAGGAAAGAACTGGACCTGACTTTCTTAACTTCAGCTAATCATTCCTAAGAGACTTATTAACAATATATATGATAAAAAAGTTTTTTTCGCACTCTCCTAGATCTTTCAACGCCCCATTCCTAATGTTAGTCTTATCGCTCCACCTGTCTATGTTTTTATAAAAAAACGTTATATTAAATAAAGTTATAAACGTTATATGAATAAGGTTCCGACTCTCTCTTTAGTCGTAACTTTATTCATCAGTTTTCGCAACTATTGTTTTCGCTGTAATTCCCCATTGCTGTCATTCTTTTGTCAGTCCCTTGATAACGAATACTGAGACAAGTGTGAAAACTTGGATATTCAAATTTTAATAACAATTTGATATCTGAATTTTTATTCTACGCTTTATCTTTTAGGCTCTAAATTCTATTCATTTTCAGCAATTTCCTAAAAGAAACTATTTTTATATTCTCTTTATTTTAATTCTGTTACCGAGCATATTTCAGTTTAAAATAGTACAAATTCGACTAAAATATTAAATAGTACATTTAAATGTGAATAGCAGAGATAAGAATCATCCAATAGCTTAAATACATTAATTTATTATATACAATAGACATGACAAAAACGGATCAAGCAGCCTCACCTACTTGGAAGACAGCTCTTCTAATTCAGGTTAAAACTCCACTTCAAATTTACTCAAAATATTTCTTAGCGTGTAAACCGTACTTATCAACAATCTAGTTTAAGGTAGCCACGGCGCGTCAGCCACACGAACGCCAAAGCCGGCCGCATAAAACTAACCACGATGCTTGTCTGGAAAGAATATATATCGCGCCTCAACAGCGTACTTGTCACATGTCTATTTTTAAAGTAAAAAATGAGTTATCCAACAATTCTTGTGGTTAAGAAGCATATCTTCCTTCTAATGTTTGTGAAGAAGCTAAGAGACAAGTCTATCTAATCCCAAAGTTCCAGATTTTTAATATTATATAATTTTTAACATAATGTCCATATTTTTAATGAAAGTTCCAATCTTCAAATTGCCCTTGTGTAAAATTTCAAAAAATGGTCATGGGATAAGTGTGTTTTTAATACCCGATATATTTTGAGCTAGTTCTTATCATGGAAATGTTATCAAGTTCCCAACAAACAATTGATAAGTACAACTCCGTTTCCTTTGGCATCGACGGCACCCCAACATAAAACGTGCAATCCATAACCACGCCAACATACCAGAGGTTTTGATCCTCGCGAGGTCGGACCTCGACCTCAAACCGTGAACTCGAGGCTGAGTGAGGTCGAGGTCGAAATGAGATCGCAAGGTCGAGGTTGAGCGATGTCGAGGTTGAGCGATGTCGAGGTTGAAGCCCGTTGGCAAGGTCGATGTTGAAGTTTGAAACAGAAACAGAGGGGTGTCGGGGTTTAGTGGTTATAGTCACTGAACCAGCTGGTAGAATTATTACACTGAAACACTGTCGATCTCGAAATCTTGTCCATTCTTGAGTGGTAAATTTTCAAATGACGTCAGTATTTGAATGAAGTTTCAGTACTCATCGATCGACAAGATCTCGAGATCGCTTTCCATTGTATTTCGTAGTAATTTGTAAATACTACTGCGCTATGTTCTAAAAATTTTGATAATGCTCTTAGAGTTTGAAAAATTAAAAATGTGGGAGCGAGCGCGAGGAGAGTCATTAACGATGAAGGTGGACTGCCAGTCATCCGAGGCTGTGCGGGCTGAATTGAATTTTATTTATGGCTTTAGGCATCTAAAGTCTAGGCGGGATAGGGGAGGGAAAATAATTCGGGAAGGTGTCGGCCAGGGACTAAGAGAGGAGGAGAGAAAGACCAATGAAAAACGTGAAAACTACATTATGCTAAATACCACACAAACTGTTTACGCGGATTCTAACCAGTGATGCTTCGTAAGTTCTCCACAACGTAGATGAATCTCTATTTGAATACTTCAGTGTATGCGAAAAATAAACTGGCTGGTGGGGAATCGAACCCAGGTTTTCAATTTAGAAGTCCAGCACGATAAAGATACTCCAAAGGTGCTTAGCAAATGCTACAGTGTTTCTTTCTAAGAATAATAACATGAAAATATGATAGTTAGGATCGATAACTGTCCTGGTAACCTCCTGAGTCTTGATTGAAACTTTTCCAACCGACATTCGTAAATCGTCTTCCTCTCTATAGCGACTCAGGTGCTTCATTCTACAGTCGGAAATATTATCCGTTTTGTATGAGAAGTGATGATTAGATTATTCACGATCGCTTTGTAAAAAAGTATTTAGCTTAAACAGGTTATGAACCTATGTTGGATTGCTTTCGTACTGAAATGTCCAGCTCGTTTTCCCTACTCCGTCTTCCCAACGAGAGACAGCAACCATGAATTACGAAGTTGAAGGCGAGGAAAATATAACATTGAATATATGTGTTACACTTTGTCTGTATGTATTGTGTGATGATCATTTATTGTATTTTATTTTAACGTAAACCAGCCTTAACGAATGTAACATGACAAAAAATGTCCTTAGCAAATGGAAAAGTTAAAACTTCAATTAAAAGTTCTAATATACTTCGTGCAATATGGCAAGTTGAACGTAACACAAATTTTAACATTTTACTGTTTTTGTTGTAAGTATAAAAAGTCGTCACTGCAGGCAAGTCGACTCTACAATCATAAGATTTCCTTTTCCAGCAAGTGCCTCAGGATTGAATTTGGTTCGTCATCATATGTCTATATTACGCAAAAGTGTAGCTTTTTTGTAAATTTTCGGATCGGACTTACTGACAGAAGTCGCCTAGCATCAAATTTATTTCCACATTTTAAATTTCTGTGCAATAAGAAAAGAAAAAAACTACATGGACTTGTAATAATGTAAGCAGTATATAACTTGCCTACATTGAATACTGTCCAGCGCATCCGTCATGACCCAAGGTTTTCAGGCTCTTGGTTATTGCACTTTTGATGCTGATGAATATGGGAATCGAACAGCATAATTACCAACATTTTTGCTTTTTTTTTAGCTAAGTCGGAACGTTAAATTTTCGTTCTGTACTAATTGTAAATGGCGTTTACATTCAAAATAAGACAAAGTGGAGTTGAATTTATTTGCAAATGTTTATATAATGAAGAAGAGAATAAAGACAGTACGCAACGACAAAAACTATTTTTAAACATTATCAATAATAATTGCTACGAACGACTAAACAAATAGCCGAGCTTCTAACGATGAGACGTATATTTTTGGCTAAACCTTGTTCCTAAACACTCCCTTCAATAGTTCCCCATGGACTTGAACACGCACCCAGATGTAAGAAATCTTTTTGTAACGCTATACACAAGCTTATTCGGCAAAACCATGTATAGTATAGCTCCCGACTTTTATGTATAGGTTGGATCAGATCTTTTCAACCTGGGAGTCACGACTCTCAAGGAGATCGCGAGACGAGTTGTAAAAATACATTTAATTATGGTTTTGTAAGCTAAAACCAATTAATTTCAAAGAAGGTTTCGTTTTATTTCTCTCTCCTGGGGCCGTGTTCATTTCATTGGCGACTATCCCGTGGGGCATTTAATTTGTTTTATTGACGCCCGGCTAAGAGGCTAAAAACCGAGCAGAGTAGAGAGATACTGTACAAGAAATCAATTCAAAATAGATAGTAGTGAAGAAGATGAAAGCCCAGAGAGACAATTCAACCAAGCCAAAACTGAAGAAGGCAATCCACAAAGGAGTAGTAGCAAACTTTGAAGACAAAAAGAAGTTAGAAAAATGGAGAATGAAGCTGCAAGTAAAGAGCATACTCAAAAGAAAGAAGAAGCTGTTAGCCTTACGTTACTAATGCAATGATGAATAAAAATTTCAGTACCCTGGAGAAATAATCAGCGAAACATTTAGTAGTATGAGGAGAGATCATGAGCAAACCTAAAAAAAAAATAAAGGCTCAAATCTAGAACTACAGACATAAATGACAAATAGATTTCAACAAGATAAAGATACGAATAAGTATACGATAAGAAGAAAGGCAAGAAAATATTGATGATATCGCGAATTTGCGATAAAGAACCTAACATAGGAAATTCCGAAGAAAGACTGACTCATAAAGGAACCAGGATAAAAGAAGTAAATAATGAAAGGTAAATAGACATTCGACAAATAGAAGCCAAGCTCAAAGAAAAAGTAGAAGAGGCTAAGGAAAGGAAAAGTATTTCCAAGGAGAAGAACGCAGTGAAACTAATCTAAAAACCTTTCACCATTCCGAAGAAAGTATAGCAAAAGTACCTCGAGATAATCGGTCTTTAAGATTTGAACGGAAATTAATACATGATTTAGAGAGGAGAAAAGGTACACGTGAAGTTAAACTTGAATATTGTGAACATGTGCCAAAATAGAATTGAAACATTCAAGAGGTTAATCCAACTAACTACCTCAAAGAACTTACTCATTTCCTTAAGACTGTCGGAAGAGGATTTCCTTAGTAGAGCCATGACCGGAGGTGTCGAAGGATGTTTTCATCTTATGAGAAGGCAGATCACTTGCAACCGTGATTTCTGTTAAAATTTATTTTAAAATATACCGACCAGAACAATATCAGAAGAAGAAAGAAGAGTGTCTGCAGGGATTAACCGGATGGTGGTAACGTAAGAAGTATGGAAGAAGAAGTGTCAAACTTCGTTACTAAATTAACTTGAATAGATCCTAACATAGAGGACAAGGAACTATTTCAGGACTCAGTAGAAATTCTCCCGTACGATCTCCAACGGTTATTGACACATGCTAGCATTAAAAACACAAGAATTACTTGAATTCTTGGAAAAGCAAGATAATCGTCAACAAAGAAAAGGAGATAGAAACAGAAAAGAAGAAAACAAACCCAATGGCAAACGTAATGGTTATAATTATCAAGGTAATTTTGATAACCAGGAAAGAAATAAACAGAAACTAGAGGAATAACGGGACCGAAAAACGTACGATACAAATAGAGATAAGGGTGGTAAGAGTAGCACTCATAATAAACAATAAGATAGGATAGTCGGCAACGATTCCCCTTTCCCCCTAAGTGTTACGACACACAGAAAAAACTTCCCACGACTCTAAAAGTCTATCATTGTCATTTACACTTGTTTAGGCATGTACTCACAGGATCTAAAGAGAACAGCCGTCAGACATGACTTTTCCATAGGTCTTATGGGCAGGGATTGTATTATATAATATAGACAAAGTTATTTTAAACTTTCTAGTTGTAAATGACTTAATCATCTGCATTACAACATGTTTATTAATCAAGTAAAATATATTTATTTAATTCATATTTTTCTCATTTGCATTTCCAGTATTCAACAGTGATGTTTCAGTAACAAGCCTTGTTTCGTTTTAAATTATTAACAATATGATGTGTGCGATGTAGTAAATATGACTATTAGTAAGTACGACGCTGGTAACGCTTGAATACTATTTTGATGTGATTAAATGTTTTCTGGAGAACCTCTGCCATCAATTGAAAAAATGCCAGGACAGACATTCCTAATAAAAATCCAATTGATCCTCCAACATCTGAAATTAAGTGGCACGTGTCGTAAGCGAAAGTCTCCTCAACATGTTCCACCATGTTCGAAATCATACGAATACGTACTTTCGTAACCATCTTATTTTCACTATTGGAAGGATAATTATCATACGAGTCAGGTATATAATAACTGGCTATCCTGCATGGCTGAACACAAGAGCAGTTCTTAGTGTAGTCTGATAATATGACGTTAACAGTGTAGCTCAGCATATTAATTAATCGTGACTTATTACAAGTAGGGAATCCTGGTGTCTCGAACCATGGCACATCACATTCATATTTTTGAGAAATCAGGCCCTTAACACAATCCATAACGCACTGCAATGTAAAAAATATAGTTTATTTCAAAACAGTAATAGGATTTTGTTAAAAACTAAATTGTATTCGTTTAATGTACATAGATCTGAGCGCCGAATATATATCTTCTTACAGTTAATACGCATAATAAAATCTAACACTGTTATAACCTCCAATGGAAACAATTGGAGGTCACATCTTCCATTATCTAGTTAGGAATAAGCCATTATAAGTTATAAACCATTATCTGGTTATGAAGAATATAATATTCCAAATTGAACTACAACGCTATAGATTTTCCTATTATTCACTAAAATTGAAGAATCTTTTTATTTTACTGTCACTTGTAGCGTACCCTCACATATTAACCGTGTCATGTTTTAATTGTTAATAAACTGCTGCACAATAAACCAAATTCAAATAAAAGAGGGGCCAAAACATACCTGACGTCATAAGTATAAATATAGTACGTAGTTAGCTATTTAATTATTTGAAATATACTTGATAAGATCCCCTTATTTTGAATTATAATATGACTAATTTGAAATAAAATAATAAAGTGGTTTCTAACTTAAGCTTCTATATATATATGAAGTAGTAGGCCTATATCTTACTAGACGAATTATAATAGATTTCTTTCTAAATATGGTATTCCTTTGAATCCAAAATTCCTTTCTTAATTTCAGGGCTTTTACTTTATGGCTTTTACAGGGTTCGGCCGTGAGTGTTTTAGATATCCAGCACGACAACAAAAGATTCCTCCTTGGAGAATTTTCGGGCTGACAATAATTATTTAAGAACGTCCAAGAATGTTTCACTCCAGCGGTCTAAAGCCACATTAAAAAAAAATGGTATCAACTTGAAGGTGTTTAATTGAATCTAATATATTTATAGACTATAAACATGAAAAGAAAACTTCTGTCTGAAGAATCCACACTATAATCTTATAACCCCCTTAGGTAAGACATATAACTTATTTATTTACATAAAGTTGTTTCCTCTTAACTGAAAATATTCACAAACAACATTCCATGAAAAGCAATATTATTGAATAATTATCAAAATTATATAACACATAAAATTATTCTCCAAAATAAATATTCATTATTTAAAGTTCATCTTAATTGAAACAAGCATTTACTCCCAGCATATATTGACTGGTGTCTCTTCACTGTTCTCCTGCCTGAACATTCATTCATCTACCAATCACAAACCGCTTTACACATAGATTCCTACAGCGCAGTGTATCAACGCTACACGACAACACCTGTTCGGTGAAATAACATGATTCCTCATCTGATTTCGATTTACACCAAACATCATTGTATCATAATTTACATGTAATATAAACATAATCAATATTTCAATTCGCAATTTAAACAACTTTGCAAACACAGTTACATATTTCCTATCTGCCAACTACGTAATTTGAATATTCAAATTTTCGCTACAATATAATATTTTCCAATTAGTTCGGTAATCATCTGTAGATAATAGTATGAGCATTGTTTCCGTAGAAAATATAACATTGCTTTGAAAGAAATATAAACTTGGTAAACATAAACATTGAACGTAGTTAAACTTGCACATAAACACGGTTTTACTAAAGGATGCATAAGCTATTTCTAGGAACTGACTTAATATTTACACAAACCGAACGTAATAAAACATAACGAAACAGCACCAAAGTATAATGATATTAAAACGGACTGATTCGCTAATTAGCCAACAGCTTGGTCTTAAGCTGCTCCATTACAAATTGTTGAGCAGATGTTGCATTAAACATCCATCTATATCGTATGGTTCCTTTATTATACTTCTACTCTAATTTTATGACCGAAGTCCGTAAATGACAGAAAGTATATATTGTGGCGAAACGTTGGCTTCGGGATTCGAAACCAAAGCCCTCATAA
>JAGDQP010034222.1:0-18619 GCA_022664845.1 Lepisma saccharinum | reverse complement strand
ATTACTTGCGAAGTGCTGCCATCTATTGACGACTTTTTTAATTCTAGTGTTTCTCATACGTACTTAAACCTTGCTTGAAGATGTGTACAGAGACTGGCACAAATGTATTAAAATCATGTATGATTGATTGCTAGGTAGCCCAAACACACAAAACTTGGCTCCAACTCAAATTTTGTGTGGAACGAGGTACGAAGGAGGAATCTGGACTGACCCTCGGAACTTTCTTAGCAAGACTTGCTTATTGTAATCCATTCACTTCCTTGAGCGACATTGCTTTCAGAAATCTTCTTTCAAACACACAATAACAATATTATAGATATAACTAACCCGTTGCCATGGCTACACTCTGTAATAAAGCATATCTATTTTATTTCAAAATATCCTTTATCCTCTTTTTCTATTCATAACTTTCTAATGAATTATAACGACCTTAGAAAACACAATATCGAAAAAAATAATGAAGATTCCTGGAATCTTTAATTGAAGCAACCATTGCTTTAATTAAGAATTACGCTTGGGAAACCTAATATGAATTTCTCATTGTTTAGCATTTAAATAAACTTTGGACGGAAAAATAAAACCAAACATTCTACGGGATGCTCTGATCTAGTCTATTTCTGTTTTAGTACACCCATTGTAAAGAATTTCTTCATTTAACTAAATTTAAATAACAATACGTGAATTTTAATAAATGGAAATATATATGTTTTGAATAGACTCAGACAGAAAACCGAAAATAATTAAAAAAGTTTTTATGAAAAGTAGATTTTTTAAAAGCTATTTCTAACTTTCAAGAATAATATGACTAAATAATAAAGCGTGAGACCTGATTCAGAACGATGTTAATAATAATGTTATGTCTAAAGGCCTTTAACTACATTCAAATTCAGGAGGGCTGAGTTCTTTTAAAATAGGCACAAATCAACGCAAACTCAAGTAGCAAAAACTGAAATAATTTTACTCTCAAACTCAAATTCAGAAAATGTGGTCGGCCAGACTCACGCTCAATTTACGTTTACTTTTGTTATTATCTAAAATAAATTGTCAAATATATAATTCAAAAGGCCGAGCAGCTGAAGCTCAAGTGATACTGCTTTGGCTTCCTATTCGGGAGATCGTAGATTAGAATCCAGAGGAAGCCCATCTTGAATGAGGCCTTTGCAGCAGGGTTTTCCTAAGTTACATTAAGCTAATGTCAGCATAATGCCTTCAAGCGAAAGCGTCATTGGCAACATCTTTTCAAAACCCTTCTCTCGTGTCCTTCCATGCCTGAGTAAAAAAAAAAAAACCTTAAAGGTTATAAGTAGGGTAAGGTAAGGTAATTTGGTGATATTTTTTATTAAATGAATTTTTTAATAAGGTAAATAACAATGTTTTGTTAAACTATATTTATATATTGGAACCAACCCTTTAAGCAATGTTTTCAACTAACTTACCAAGATACAATAAACACACAGTGAAAAAGCGTTGAAAATAACACTAAAGGGGAGGTTATTTATTGATAGTGATAGGTTATTTGGTGATAGTGGGTAGGTTATTTGATGACATTATGAACTATTAACCCTAACCAAATGTACGTGAAACAAATGTATCACTCTGATTCACTAGATGATGTTTCACAAGTCGTCACACATGAACATGATTATGTCTACATCAATGTCCTGTACATGACAATTCTCATGAAATGGTTGCATACAAAAGCTGCACTGAATTCAGTTTGCACCTGTACTGCTTTTGACCTCTTGTGAATACCAAAATCTACATTTCCTACACATTCAGACATCATCATGCTCGTCTGAGGAAGTGACCTTCACTTCCGAAAAATCTGGAAAAAATTCATTCGTCTGTTTTTCACAGTTTTAGGTAAGGCTCACAGGCTTAAAATTGACTGGAACACTGTAAGATCTGTGCTTTAGTTTTAAACTTTTCTGACATTGAAAAAATATTACAGATTCTTGTGGACACGACGGCATACAGAAAATGAGCATTTTCATGGATTTTCCTTTATCTTAATGTCGCCGTAAATAACAAGACAACGTTTTATTTGAGATTTCCGATCACTGACTGAACTTGTTTTCTACAGAGAGCAGGATATGGCACAGATAGTGGATTGAAAATAGATTACATGTCACGAAGGTTAAAGTGCTAGTACACAGATCTCGTGGTAGCTTCGAAAGTGAACGGAGTATTCGGTGACAGGTCTCGTAAGAATTTATCACCAAATAACCTTTCCTTGCTCTACAATTCGGTTCAACGAAATCCACAAATTGCCTCGTGTTCATACTTTTCAAATACAACACAATATACATCCAGGACATTTAAAGAAGAGTTACAAAATTTAAGGGTGGAAAGCTCTCATGAAAATAGTAAAATAAGTATTTACTGCGAATTCATATTAAGAAGCAATACATTTCGAAACCTCTATCTCGACACGTATAGAACTAGGAGCCATAAATGACTAATTTGGGAGACAAGGAAACAAATGCAGCACCATAGTCATAAATTTAAGTCATGCAACTATTGAGATACAAGGGTGTATTGATAGTAATTCTCCATGTGATGTAATATATGTTGATTTTGAAAAGACCTTTGATTGTGTTCATCATTCGATTCTGCTTAACAAGTTAAGAAGCAGGGTTTGTCCCCACTGTACATAAGTTTGTTTAAGTCTTATTTGAAAGATTATCAGGTTAAAATAAAAAAGAAACTTTCTACTACAGCTATCATAATGGTATCCGCAAGGTCCTATATTATTTAATATATTCATTAAAGATCTGTGCAATAAGGTAAATTATGTAACACATGTTCTCTATGCAGATGATTTGAAATTACTTGGTAAAATTACAAATTGTAAAGATATTGTAAGGGTAGAGGAGGATATTAATAGGGTAACAAAATGGAGTAACAAACATAAAATGAAAGTAAATATGAAGATAACAAATGTTATCAGCTATACCCGAAAAACCAATCATATTCCAAGTACTTACAGTATAAAGGATAACGTTATAAATAAAGTGGAAACTACCAAAGATCTAGATATTCATCTCGACTCGAAAGGTAAATTTAAGGAACACACAGACATTTTAACGCAAGAATCAATAATTAAAAAAGGTTATATGTTCAATCAAAGGGGTGAGTTAAAGAGACTGTAAACGTACACACTACTATATAAAGTATTTGTTAGAGCGAAACTTGAATTTGGAATAATAATTTAGTATCAAGAAACCATAACTGGCAGTCGCAGTGGCTCAGGCAGTAGTGCATCTGACTACGAATTGGGCAGACCGGGTTGAAATCCCGGCCAGGACGCTGGAGACTTTTCTCATAATATTTCCATGCCTGGCGCTCTGAGGTGCACTCAGCTTCCTCTCCAACTGAGTGCCAGTGTGTCCTTGGTACTCCTGGTCAACTTGGGAAGGTAAAGGAGACAGAGCATGGGACTGTACCGTAGGTCGAGAGTATGTGGAGCGCTACCTCCACATTTCCCATGCGCCGTTCACGGCGCGTGCGTATTGTACAGGGGGTAGCTTTACCTTTACTTATGTAACTATGTAAACGAGTATTGTCTCTTCGACGTATCCTGTGTCAAGTTGGGTGTTCATAGCACACAATAAAGCATTAATTAATTATTATTATTATTTATTTGACAACAGTTAAAAACGGCAAAAATTAATTCAATGGCAAAAGATGAAAAACGCGTGCCTACCCATTGCCAGCTTAATGTCCGGGCCGTTACCGCCTGAACTACGGTGTCCTGGTCCGCTGTATTCACGCTAGTGGCTTAGCTTCATCATGGACACGCCTATCTGACATTGGAACCTTTTGGTTTTGAGTGTCATTTGTCTTCCCCTATATCTTTTTTTTAACAAGACTATTTATATATCCCTGGGTTCAATCATGATTCGTGGCAATTCTCTGGATTTTATCATCCTATTTCTACTAAAGACGGCTTCTTTCTTCATGATGTATCTGTTTCTTCTAATCATGTGTATGTATGCATACACGGGTTAATTTCTACGTTCTGTCATTCTCATTTCTTTAACAAGCAGAGTTAATTAATGGTTGCTGTCAATTCCTTTGATTTTATCAATCATTAATTACCAAACTGGTCCTTTGAAGACTTTCTTCATTACAGCACTGGAACAATACTTGCAGATCGTGATCCTCCCTGGATCAATGCAGCAAAGGATCTACTTTTCACGACTTTTACAGTAGATCATTGGAGCAAGATTTGCCGTACGCGACCTTCTCCAGCAGCTCACCCTGCAGAAGGATCTGCTGTTCGCGAACTTCTCCCTCAGGTTCTTCTTCTTTCTCTCCGTCTTTTCCCACCTACGTGGCGACGACGTTTCTGATGAGTCTTCTCCACAAAGCCCTGTCCTGAACTTCTTACCCTGACAGTCCTTTCTTAACCCTATCCATCCATTTCCTCCTTGGCCTCCCTCTAACTCTCTTGTCCTCCACTACCATTGTCATCATTCTTCTGACTACATAGTCATTTGTTTTCCTCATTACATGTCCATACCACTGCAGTCTTCTTTCTTGTATCTTCTTAGATATATCCACAACTTTGGTTGTACCTCTTACTCACACATTCTCACTTTGTATCTTCTTGTTATACCAAACATCCAGCATAGCATTATCATTTCGGTGACATCAAATCTCTTTTCTTGTGCTTTCTTTACTGACCATGTTTCTGCTCCGTACATCATTGCTGGTCTAACCACTGTTTTGTAAATCATCTCTTTATTCATCGTCATGATTCTGCGGTCGCAGAGAACGCCACTTACTTTCTTCCAATTTCGCCATCCTTCTTGCATTATGTGTGTTATTTCAGAGTCCAAATCGCCATTCCCAGGAACAGTTGAGCCTAAATATTTAAAACTTCTCACTTTATTGAATCGTTCTTGCAACATCACTTCTCTATTTCCTTCTTCGTTAAACTCAAGACACTCAGTTTTCTTTCTACTAATCTTTAGGTCTCTATCTTCCAGAGACTTCCTTCAACTGTCTACTTTCCTTTCAAGTTGTGTTCTATTAGTATTGCGTAGTACAATATCATCGACAAATATCATACACCAGGGGGCTTCATCTCTCACATCCTGAGTTATAACGTCTATGACTACGTTGAATAGGTACGGGCTTAAGGCTGAACTCTGGTGTAATCCAACAACAACAGGGATTTGGCGTGTCAATCCCACACTACTTCTTACCTGAGTTCTAGCTCTTGTATACGTATCTTGGATTATCCTTACATATTTCTCTGGCACTCTTTTCTTTCTCCCTCAAGCTTCTCCATACTTCCTGACGTTGTACTCTGTCCTAGGCCTTCTCCAAATCAATAAAAACCATATGCAAACCTTTTTGCTTTTCCATAGTTTGTCTTAATACAAAAGTTGCATCCGTTGTACTTTTTCCTGGCATAAATCCAAATTGTTCTTCTCCTATTGATGTTTCTGCTATAATTTTCTCCCAAATCTTCATCGTGTGTGACATTTGCTTGATTCTTCTATAGTTTCCACAATCCTGCATATCTCCCTTCTCCTTAAAAATTGGTACAATAACACTCCCTCTCCACTGAGTTGGCATTTTTTCTTGTTCATAGATTTTTTGCATCATGTCCCATACAATATCTATACATGCTGGAAAAAATATCTGCTGTCCCCGACCTTTTCCATCCTGTCACTGTGAACTACGATTTACCGTCTGCGACTTTTCCATCATAGCACAGTGAACTATGATTCAGCGTCGGCGCCCTTTTCCACCCTAGCACTGTGAACTCCGATTCACTGTTGGAGAGCTATTGCACCACAGCACTGTGAACTATGATCCGCCGCCCAAGACCTTCTCCACTAGCTTACTGCAACGAAAGAAACACCATCCGCGATATTCTCCATTAGACCACTAGGACGAAGGATCTGCCGTCTGCGATATTTCACTGGAACAGAATCTTGTTGTGCGGGAACATCTTCACTATACAACTGGGAGAATGATCCGCCGTCTGCGACTTTTTCCATTGCATATTTCATGGGCAAGATACATGTAACGACTACAGTATGGGTTTTACATGGACACTGTGCATTAAGCTTACGTTTCCAAGAATAAAGCTATATTTTACATTAAGGAAAGGAAATGATTTTATCCAAGAAGAAACTCTTTCGTTAGACGCAGCAAGAACTTGCGTTTTATAAGAACTTTCTTCCAACCAGAGTTGCTGATGTCATTCTGGATGTAAAGACGATTCTTCATATCAAAGATTACGTCCGTCATAAGTGTCGGGAGGACTATAGTTTATTATGATGAAACCCGACATTTAACCTATCTCCGAAAGTGACGAACAGTAGCTCTCATCGCGGGAAACCAACTCACCTACGCAAAATGCAGAAGAAAAAGGGAAGTTCCCGATCCAGAGAGCGCACTCAGCTGGCGCTCATCACTTGCAAAATGTTCGTACATTGAACCTCGTATCGCTTTGCCTCTCAGGCCCTACAGTGCGACTATATTCAGTGTAACTAGATACAGTCCTTTAGACCCAACGTATTGTTAAATACATTTAATTAAGTTCATTGGTCCCATCATGTATAAATGATTGATACCTAAATAACACGAGTATGTCTCGATGAAATAATGACAAGAGGGAACTAGTGGGAATGCATTATGCCCGTTGCTAGTCCTAAGAATTTGGGATAAAAATATTATAATGACGCATTTTTTTCTCGAAAGTTGAGACACAAATAAAGCAGAGATTTTGTTCAATTATTTCGTGGTGAACGGTTAGAGAAATTTCTGTCCTTGTATAATCTCTCTTCTAAGAAAAGTAAAAGTAAAAACTAGGTGGAAGAATATAAAAATTTGCGTTCATTCACATTGTTTCTCGTCATTAAGATCAGTCATTTTAGTTGCTAAGCAACCAACTACTTGCATGTGAATTTCCCTTTATTGTTTTGTTTTCTGTGAATATCCTCTCAGAATGTTTTCTTTGGCTCTCTTAATGTCCACGTGGAATAGTATTCTCCTTCTTTGTTCCATCTCCTAATTTCTCTCCAATCTCTCTCTCTCTCCTATCTCTCCGTCTTCTCTCTTTCTCGTAAACGCACACACACATCTACTTAGTTCAATAGTGACTGAAGAAGGAGAGCGAAGAAAGATGAAGCATTGACCGAAGAACAACGCGAATACAACTGTTATCCAGTTTCTCGGAGCTCGACAGAGTGCTTGGGAAGAGTCACTTTAGTGACGAGTAGCATCTGATAATGATCGGTGCTATTTGTACGGTCATGTATTCAAACCTAAGCGTGGTTTTCATCCCACACTAGTAACAGGTTCTGTTCCTAGAAATGCTCTTTTATATTTATTTACGATTCACTCAAAACTTAATACAGTGATATATTGTGTCTGTATTATATACATATATTGTAGACAGAAGGGAAGGTCTCACTTTGAAGCCGATTCCACAGAACTAGACACAAAAGAATGCGGACTACCAGGAAGATATTCCTCACAATCCTGGGTTTGACATAAATAGCGGCAGCGAAATGACACCAATAAAAAAAACCAGACACAATGAAAATGGCTACATAAACATCATTCTACACACGCTGTTACTCTGTTTCCAAGAAGGCCTTTCGCCAGTCCAGATTAGGCCCTGGCCAATACCATCTAGAAGCCACTCATTGAGGAAGGAGTGGGCATAATCTGTAAGCACGGCACGCCAGTCGTACTTGAGATTCCTCTGCCAACACCACGCTACCGCTGGAAGAGACCCAGGTTTCTAGTTCCGCTTCCGACCGTCCTCATCTTGAATTGGACAAGTGAGACCTCTCTGTATGTTTTGTTGGCGCTCTTTAGAGATGGACGAGTTCTAATTGCCCGTCGACGCTCGATTAGTCTTATGTAACTTTGGGTCAATAAACCCTCATTTTTGGTTTTGGAATGGCGTTTGTCATTTACTCATCCTAGTGCTCAATCGATCCCTATATGTCTACCATCTGCTACGGAATCAGCCGCCAGAGTATCTCCCCGGTGTTCGCCTCTTTCGCGTAAAGGTTTTCCTCAGTCACACCACGCGTTTGCCGGGTTGGTACTCAGACTTTAGAGACGGGAAATTTCTAAGTGAACAATATATATTACACGAGGGGCAACCAAAATGTATTGCCTCCTTGTCTGTGATGGGAGACGCTGTAATGGACAATATTAATATCCAGCGTTGGGCGAAGAAGGTTCAAGAAGAAACCGGAAATGCAGATAAGCCTAGGAGTGGTTGTTAGTCAACAACAGTCATCGGATAAGAACTGATATTGTGCTGATGCGTTGATTAGCAGAGACCCACGCATCAGAGTTCAAAATATTGTTGATGCATTCAACGTTTTCAACAGTACACTGATCATCATGATATTGAAGGTATTGCAAAAATAAGTTGTCACAACAATACACACTTTAACAAAATACAACGCTTTCTTTTATAGTATTTTAGGCATACATATTTTTCCAACCTGAGTCAAAGTTGCCTAAAGACCTTAAATAAAATTCAACATACATATGTAAACCAATAAGTTGTCGTACCTGAAGATTGTCTCAAGTTTCAGACCAAAAGATTCGTAATTCATGAATAAATGAGTTAAAAAAAGTATATACATTATTTATTTTACAAATTGGGTGCTCCGAGTAAATAATGGCATTATTGAAATAATTTCAAGTAGTTCGATTTTATTTTCTACGACCATTCCTCGCTCTGTGATTGTAAATGATGCTGTTTATCTGAACTGAACCTTCGCGGAACCCCTAAAACCTATCCACGGATTATCTAGAGGTCCTGGACACCAGGTTAAGAATTGTTGTTCTAGAAACATTAGATTTTTCCGTAAACAAATCGAAGCTTTCTCTTAGGTAAAATGGCTGGAATAATACTTAGAAAAGAAATGCCTTGAGTCACGGAGCACTCCACCTGGGCCCCTTCTATGGATTCGCCACTGGCTTGTCGTTAATTATAGATTAGAATAACAGCAGTCGCTTTTAGTTTTTTTTTTCATTGTCTGGATTTCAAACAAGCGATCGCAATGATTTGTCTGTCACAGACGAAGAGCTAGAAGTCACATGACAGTAGTTGAGATCTCGTACTTTGAGATTTTGTTGTTGAAAATATCAGCAAAGGTCAAAGCGGGGAAGAAAGTTATCAGTCACACATGATGATGCTGGCATGAGTATTTGTACAACAGTAACATACATGTTTCACAAAAGGACATTAGGTCACTTGGACTGCTAAATTAGACACCGATTCTTTTTTAAAATTTAAAAGACTACATATTACCACTTCGACTGTCATGGTGAAGATAAGTAACCAAAAGTACATTATCGGTAATACATCTAATACTATTACCAATGTCACATAACTTTTACTACTGTCACTACTAGTGCGATACTTCTATTAGCACTGATACCATTGTTACTACAGGATGACCGAAAAGTCCTGTCCCATCTACTCTGGCAATGGGTAGGGAACGAAACATGGCAGCCAATGTGGATTACACACAAATAAAGTGTCGTCCATGGAGATATTCCAATATGCCATGTATCTAACGTCGCAAGTTCGAGAGGAAAGACCTCAAAAGGGGGGATAATTTTTCCTCACAACATCTCTAAAATATTGCGATTTGAATATCATTTGTTTTCTTTTTTAGTTACGCGCACATTTGATTATCGATCTAGGCTGATGGGTGGTGTTTCCAGTATATGGGATGACATTAAATCATTTTTTTATGACGTCAGCACTAAAACGGAGTTTTTAGAGAATTTCTTGGTAACTGGCAAGCCTGTGGATACCAAAGAATACCACATGGTGTACGATAGACGCTACTGCTATTAGGTGTATCACCACAATATTATTGGTAGTATTGTTAGAGTAATATAAAATGTTGACAGTAATGCCAACAGTAATGCCAATAATAATACACAACTTGGCTGCGATCGATTCAGCCGTTCAAACATGGAGCGCGAATATTTCAGTCTCATAATCTCATTGCGGTGGAAACTTGTATCTTCACTTACCATTCTCATTAACATTTTTGTACGCCTGAAACCTTAAGAGTAACCCGTTATCATTTGACTGCAATAGGTTCAGTCGTTCATGTGTGATGTGCATACATTGGTGCGTATAGGCTGTTACTGGATCAGAGTTGAAACGGGTTAACGGGTAGTTCAGGTCAAGTTTAGGACCGGATCACAAAGTCTAGGCTTCAGACCCGGCCTGACCCGATTTAGACACGGTAACCCGAACAACAAAACCGTATTTTTAATTATTTCCTTTCGTCTGAACAGTGTTTCTGTCAGGGATGAACAGGACTGGAGAGGTTACATCCAGAGCACGCCAAAAGTTACCCGGTTTCAGCTCTGTACCTGGTCATAACTTAAAGACATGATTATTAAAAACAAAACCAACAGAAAAGTTCTATTTGAAGAAATGTTAAGATTTAGCGTATTTTCGAAGATAGAGTTGGTCAAACTAAGCGGCGTATCATTACAAATAACGTAATATATCTAGAAATAACCATGCAAGCAAATGTCGTCTTAGCAAATTCCAATTGCAAGTTGTATACCCAAGGAGTTATTTCAGCAAAGTTTGTGGTTGAAGAATGCAGCTTAAAGTTGATCTTCACCCTTGTCTATTGCGCTTTGTCAGTGAATTCTAACGTGGGGAATACCCTCTACATCGCATTCCCTCAATCATAAACTGTAGTCAAATGCGAGGGGCGATCCTTAACTTATGCCTCCTATTCTTTTTCCCCTTCGAAACCATATCACATACACAGAACACAATAACGCTATTTCATAGAGCAATGTCTCAGCTAGAAAACCCTATTTTTTCGACGTAGTCATCACCACTCCCTATATCTTTTCGGTAGTCATGAACAAGAACCTGTGTAACGCCCTTGGAAAAATCTTCACCAGCAAAGTTCACTCATTGTTTCACCTGCTTTGATGGTGTCGTTGCTAGAAAAATGTTTTCAATGCAGTCAATTTTCCATCGACCTGAACAAATGAAACATTCAGAAGGCGCCAAATCCGCGCTATACATTGGATGTAGTTGGACAGTCCAGCGAAGGTTGACAATGTGCTTCACGGTCTTGAAATTGTTCTGGGGCCTTTCGTTATCGTGTTGCAAGAGAAAAGTTGTATGATTGAAAATTCGAGTTTTCAGCATGGTCAAAGTCACGATGTAGCAATCAGAGTATATGTTTTCTTCAGGGGATTGAGGAAAATCTTTTCTACCCCAAAAGGAACTTTTAAATCAATACTTGGAAACTACACATCTCAAAAGATCTTTTACAACGCTGCTCTTGTTCTCGAAAACTGATTTGTCCGTCATAAAATTGTGTGTTTCTGAGACTCTGGAGGTTTGCCTGCTGCTTGATGTTATCAAAATTTACAATAAATTCCCGGCGAGCAACCAGAGCTAAAATGCATATAACAAATCTACTAATACATCTTTTAAGACGAAATAATGTGAACATACAGATGCTTATCAGAATAATGGAAACACCTGTAGTTGGCAACACGTCAGATGTATGGGTTGGCAGTGGTGTCGTGGCGACCGCAGCGCCGGACTGCTGGTGGTGGTGTGTTAGGTCGGTCTCCATACTACGTCAGGCGTCGTGGAACAGGAGTGTGCAGTGGCTGCAGCAGACGGAGGTAGTGTAAAATGGGAGATCTCTCAGAGTTTCAAAGAGGGCAAATTGTTGGTGCGCGGTTATGTGGAGTGAGTGTGACGGCAGTGGCTAGTGTGTTAGGTGTGTCGCCAGGGACAGTGTCGAAGGTGATGACGGCCTACACAACACACGGGAAAACCACATCGGGGAAGCGGAACAGTGGGCGGAAGAAAAGCATCAGTGACAGGGCACGCCGGGTATTAAAGCGCATTGTCACGCGGAACCGTCGTGCCACTGCGGCGCAAGTGACGGAGGAACTCAATCAGCACCTCCCCCAACCTGTTTCGACAATCACAGTCCGCCGCGAATTACATGACATGAACTTACGGGGTCGTGTTGCACGGGCCAAACCTCTCATCAGGGACCAGAACGCTTTAGCACGCCGCAAATGGTGCCGCGACCATGCAACTTGGACCGTTGACGACTGGAAACGTGTGGTATGGTCGGATGAGTCACCATTCACCCTATTCCAAACCACGGGCCGTGTTTATGTGTGGAGAACGCCCAAAGAAGCGTATGATCTGCAGTGTCTCCGCCCAACTGTGAAACATGGCGGCGGCACGGTGATGCTGTGGGCCGCAATATCATGGTTTTCATTGGGTCCTGTGGTCACACTTCGCGGACGCATCACTGCCAACGATTATGTCGCAATTTTAGGAGACCACTTGCATCCTATGGTCCGGATGTTGTTCCCGGACAATGACGCCATATTCCAGGATGATAATGCACCCATTCACACAGCTGGAGTTGTTGCAGCGTGGTTTGAGGAACATCGGGATGAAGTTCAACACCTCCCCTGGCCCGCCCAATCCCCAGATCTCAACATAATTGAACATCTGTGGTCCATCTTGGAAACACGACTCCGGCGACGATTTCCACCTCCATCCTCTCTCACAGAACTGGCCGATGCCCTGCACGAGGAATGGTGTAATATTCCACTTGCTACCATTCACGACCTCTATGCCTCCTTCCCACGTCGCATCAAGGCTGTTCTGAAGGCGAAAGGTGGCCCGACACCATATTAATCTGGAAAGTTGCACTTTCGTTCAGGTGTTTCCATTATTCTGATAAGCATCTGTGTATAACAATTTTAAAATATTATCAACATATATAACAATTTAAGAAATTGAGTGAGAACATGAATCGAACTAAGAATCTTTGAATTATGAAACGAATGCCTACATTACGCCAATGTTCATAGTAAGTATTTCCTTTTCATACGTTTGATAAATAAATATACGAAAAGGATGAAACGTCAAGGTCCGATACTCCAATTTTAAGGCCTATCTGACAGAGCGATCGGAGATGTTTTGGAACTGAATTGAATTTATTTTAAGGCCGTTAGGCATCTGAGGCTCAGAAGTGGTAACTTCTATTACTCTCGGTTCTCCTGTGTACTAATTGACAAAATGAGAAGAATAAAGAAGTTGTTGGGCGACGAAAGCTCCCAAACTGTCCATTAATATATCGCTCTTATAATGTGCGTAATTTCTCTTTTGTCAATTTACAAACTTGATGTTTGCGAATCGTCATTGTATCTGTGTTAGATATTCTGATACATCCGTAGTGGTTTTCTCCATCACCCACATAAATATTTTTGTACCATGACCAGACTAAGAATTTACGTAGGGTCGGCGGAAAATATTGAAATTCTGGGTACATAATATATAAATTATAATCTTTGTGTTTATAATTGTCCCGAGTAATACGTTCAACTATTTGGATATACTTACTCCAAATAAAATGTTGGTTAGTACAGGAGCTTAATCTATGCTAAAAGGAATCCACTTGTTTACAAATCTGACAAGAAGGATCCTGAATTATACCTTTTTCATACAATCTGTCCTTTGTAGGCAGTATTTGATAAATTAGTGGAAAGTACGGTTTGTGTATTTGTGGTTGTGCCAGCAAATCTTTTAGATTCTGCCACATTTTAGGGCAATTTATGTTTTGGTTTGTTTTATTGATTATCGTATTGTGAATTTGATTTCTCTCCATTAAATATTTATGAGTTTGTATTACTGACATGTCCTCAATTTTTATTTTAACCACTAACGCATAAACTATTTCTATAAAAGTGACTGTTAAATGCCAGGATCTTTTTCACCAATTATTTATATTTAAGAGTAGGTCTATAGATATATCATGCAACACGCTCATTAATATGTGGTGTGCGAAATTAGCTGTGTATGGACAAATTAGGTTTAGGGATCTATGTATTCGTAAAACTTCTCCCTGAACTTTGAAGGTTTTTAAATTTAATTTCCCTTCTTTGATCTGAAGGAACATATTAGTGCGGGGCGTCCCCTCCAGAGGAAATATCCCATAACTTTGTTGACTTGTGCCATTGTTTTGTTGGAAATAGGAAATAGTTGCAGGTAATATGTCAATTTACTTAATATATATAACAATTGACGAAGCGTACACGAGATATCGCATTTCTAAATAATTTTGGTACTTTGTAAGCTCGTGAATTAAGTTACCGGTTAGCCTCAGTTCATTATGTTTCATAGTATCCTCTATGTCTCGATAAAACTCTATACCGAGGATTCGTAAGTGTTTTACCAGTGTGCCTGCTCCGATGTAACTTGTTTCAAACTTTTTATTTATGACCATGATTTTGGTTCTTTGTCTGTTCAAGACAATACCAGATGAGGTTCCAAATTTAGTTAAAATGTTAGATATTGTTTGTACTTCTAGTTTTGAGGGGATTGCACAACTTATGTGATCAATGTAATGGCTTACTTTAAAAAGAATCCATTACATGGTAACCCCGTTATGTTTTTCTCTATTAACGGGGTCATACTAAACTATATAGTAATCAAGAGATTGGATTCCCTTGTCCTAGGCCGTTTCTGATTTTGATGGATTTTATGTTTTCATTGTTTACGTTAAATGTCAACTGTCGATTGTTTTATAAATAATTAATTAAATAGATGAATGTTTGCGAGAAACTGAAACTCTTTAAATATATCAGCCAAATAATCTGCATTTACTCTGTCGACAGCTTGGCTCATGTCCAAAACTAATACTGCACAAGGTTCATCTAGAGCACTAGCCTCATGCAAGTATTCTCTTAATATATTTGCCAGTATTAGCATCGGGTGTACCGGCTAATCCTCCTTGGTATCTACTGAGCAAACTTCGTATTACTAAGCGGAATCTATTAGCTATAATTTTATGTAGAGGTTTATTATCACAATTCAATAGGGAAATTAATCGATATCTTTTGCTTCCCCTACTGACCTCTTTTTTCCAATAAGGATTCCCCTTAATTCACATTCTTTTTCTGGACATCTAAAGTTCTTCCATAAACAATTGAACACCTCTGTAGGCATCGGAACTAATGTGTTTTAAAGGGTTAAGTACCGCTTCACGGATATCCCATCCGGCCCCGCCGATGATTCTAATCTAAGACCATTAATAGCATTCCGAACCTCCTGTTTCGTGAAATTAAGAGGCAATTATTTATTTTGAGCTTCAGTTAATTTATTGGTGATTAATGGTCTAGTTTTTATGTCTGATCTTTCGTATTGTGCGTTAAATAAGTCATTATAATAACTATATACTGCCTGGTATATCGCCGCTCATTCGTGGACTTTACCTGTTTGGTTCGTATAGTGATTAATGATTTTCCCCGTTCCGTCTTTCGGTGCCCCAAATAGGCAACTGTGCATGCCCAAATCATTTAACTAAGTTGAGGTCAAGATTTGGCATTCGGTCAAAATATGTCGTTTGGCAAGGCAGTGATCGATTACAAAGGAAAATTTTGTTATCTTTAAAGGACATCTGTTGAAATGTAAGATTACATTCTCTTTATAGACCTCCGATCTTTACGTTTTCAGAAAAAAACTTTACAAGAAATGTCTGGATTTGGATGGCGAATGTGTAGAAATAATAAACTGCACAGGGACGTACGTAGAGAGAAGGGTCCTAGGGGTCCGGACTCTCCCTCAAATTAAGCTTTTTTTGTGAAATTAGTATCATTTTCTTATGGCAAAATTAAAGTATTTTATTTAAATTTCACAACCAGACAGACCACGGACCCCCACTAAAAAACTTCTGGGTACGTGCCTGGACTGTAGGTACAACGTAGCTAACTTCTATATGTACAAGTAATTAAAAAAATAATTTTCCTTCTTTTTTTCTTAGCCATTCGGAGGGGAATTTTGGATAAGCCTAAGTAATTTGTATTGTGTGCAGTTATCCCTTAGAAGTTAGTATAAATCACCATTGTTTTTTCCACCATGATACACTATTAAGATTTTTCAGAAAGTGCCTTCATAATGTATCCAGTAATGTTTCAGCATGTGCAGAAATCCTGAAAAAGTATCGAGAGATTTCCTTTCTGGGACTAGGGTCTCCAGGTTTCAGTTCCAGTTAATGTTCGCAAATGCGCAGGAAGAGAAAACGGTTTCTTATCGTAGCCAAATTCTCACCATTTGATCAGAAAAGAGAAATATTCGCAGTAGCTGCCGGTCAGTTTCGCCCCAAACTTCTGTTTACTTATTTTAGGGAGGTTAATTGCGTCCCAGACACCTGCATTTATAGCTAGTCAAGGTCACTTAACATGACTCGGGTTTATCCTATTTGTGTGGTTAAAGATAGAAACAAAGACGCACGCTATCAAGGTTGCAAGCTGTATGGAAAGACTACGAAGCAGTTTACGTCAGATCAGTGAGAATTTAAATTTAAAGAAAACTCCGATATAGGTAAGTTCCTGAAGTATTTCTTTGGTTTGCCATTTTTACACCCAGAAGATGTAGACGACTGTTTCACTGATGATGCCATGGCCGGACAACATGAGGACGACAAAATTACCAGATTTACGGATTACATTCTTGCTAATTACATTTCAGGAGAAGCTTTCCTCCCATCGGTTGTTTGGGCAATGTTCAATGTAAACACGCATCGCACAATAAAAAGCTGAGAGTCTTTGCACGCAAAGTTGAATGGGTCTTTCTATGCTTCTCACCCATCTATCTACAATTCTGTCGACGTTTTGAAAGAAAGACAGTGTGAGGTATACATCAAACTCACAAGCTGTGGCAGGAGGAGAATGAAGAAAATGGCGGAGAAAGAAATATTTGTGAGAGAGCAAATGCTGAAATTAACAAACAGCTCTATTTCTCGGTTTGAATTTGTGAAATCTGTGTCATGAAAATTTTTGCCACAAGACTAGAAGGCAAAATGGTTAGAAGTGCAGAAATGTTTTTTAGAAATTGCACAACTACAAGAATTGAACGAAACTAACGTTAGTGAATTAAAATATTGCGTATTTGCATAAACAAAAACAAAATAAAAGTATGGGAGACTATGCAAGTCGATCTCCTTATGGTATCTCCTGGGTAACACTAAAAGACTGCATCAAGTAACCTGTTATTTATTTCATGCCTGACAGACTGCTATGGAAAACACATTGGGATGCAATTGACCGGGTATTTATTAGATGATTGATGCACTGCCTTTGTAGAAACGTAGGGACACAAGTGACCGGGTATTTTATCGGATGAGGGACGCAACTAACCGCACTGTAATAACTTCGGACGCAACTGAATGACGCCGTTCGCAGTGAAAGGGGATTGCGATCTCTACTTGACAAGTGAGAGTAGATTTGTTTAGGGTTTCTGGCCTCGGAGAATGTATTTCTGACCTCTATACTGTTTTAATATTGAACTTTCTTATCACTGGTAGTTTAGTCCAACTAGTAAAACGCTGGACTCTAACTGAATAACTCTTGTTCAAATCTCGCTTCACACTTCTATTTTTTCTCAAACCTGCGGAGTTGCTGCATTTTATTAGCTTAGTTAAAGACATTTCTACGCAGCTATAGTTATCAAGTTTCCTCCAGGAATATATCTGAATTTTTTTTAACAGTCTACTTTTGCACTTACAATAAGAACAAGTAACTAACAAGTTTCAGCTAGTGACAGCAAGTGGGATTAGAACCGTGAACCTTTAACAAAACACCAATCGTTTCCAGTTAAAAAAACTACGTCACTTACATACCAATTCCACTGTTTTCGAGCATCATTTAACAAAAATAAAACATTTTATTTGTATCCTGAAACAAATAAAATGTACTACACAACATTTTTAAATTCTGACAACATGTTGTAGATATGGCTGACAAAAAGTACAAAGTGCAAAACCGGATAATCTTCCTTTTTTTGTTTAGATAAACAAGAAAGTTGTACCAAGGATGTTTTATCCTTGCGTAGTACTGTGTTTGCCTAGAGCGACATCTCTTTACGCTTATAGTAACTAGAACAGTTTATTTATCTACACGCTGCATTGTGCAACTAGTAATGGCTACACGATATAACAATAAACTCCATGAAGTATGACAAAATAGTTATTGATTTCAGGTATCACGTTTACCAGATGTTTACGTTCTAGTGGAATATTCCATGTCTGCATTTCTGCTTCAGAAATCTATTAAAACTTTGCATGCGTAAAGATTTTCTTATTATATGGTAGGTATTAAGGTCAAATTATGTATATATTTGTGTGTGTTCGTCGCATGTTAAGACCAATGTACACAAAATAAGTTGAAAAAGGCAAATGATCTCTGTAGTTTCTTTCTTATTTTCATGTCAGGAATCACGTGAAACATATCCTCGTTTAGTACGTTTATAAACATTCGAATACACGAAAAGTATTAATCGAATAGCTTTGCATTTTAAAGATTCTCCAGTTTGAAAAAGTAAAAGCGAACATGAAATTATTTGTTTCTTTGTATAAATATCATCATCATATTCAGCTGTTTTCTATCCACTGCTGGATGAAGGCCTCCCCCTTTTCTTTCCACATATCTCGGTCTGCTGATATCCTCATCCATGTAGCTCCTGAAAAACGCTTGATTTCATCTATCCATCTTACATTTGGACGTCGTCTCGGTCGTTTCTTTTCTCTAG
>JAGDQP010034221.1:0-20240 GCA_022664845.1 Lepisma saccharinum | reverse complement strand
CTCATTTCCACATAGAGGAGAAATTGAATTTGCGAATCAAATTTTAGCACTACACAACTTCACTCCCGTCAGTAAACCCTTTGAGAAAGTATATCGAACGGCATACCTTCCATAGTATCTTCTCCAGTGAGACATATTCCAGATCGGGGACCACACTTTCAGGAACACTGGCTTATCCGTTGAGAGAAAATTAAGGCTGCCTACAGCAGAAGGTTGGCATCGATGGGCAATAGAAGGTTCGGTTCTGGGTATGAATGAAAGTACCTATTAACGAAAAAAAAAAAAAGGTTAATTCTTCTGCATACTATATCCTTTTTCAAGGGTATCGGCCGGGGGAAGAGACGCAGCGGCTCTTGGATTCCTCATTCCAACAAGGCCGAGCGTGGCTTCCTCTCTCCCTGCAGAATAGCCATATGCTCAAAATAATTCCGCCAAATATCATCTTTAATAGTAGTTGTTTTTTGGATCATATGTGGTAAGGTTGTACTTAATCTTTAGACAAATATACGTAATTTTATCGCTTATATTTCTCACACGAGAAAGATATAAATGTTTCGTCTAATTCTTGTTCATAAAATTCTCGCGGCCGATTCTTCTGTAGAGAAAATGTAAGGCAGAAGACAACCTTTTTTGTTACGAGTTTGTTAGTTTCTTTCTTTCCTTCTTGTTTAAGCCCAATTTAGAAATAAAAAGAAGTTGGTTTATAAAAAATAAAAGGAGGTTACAAACTTTGTAGCTGACTGGTTTATATATATATTTTCCTCTCCCGAACTCCAGCAGTCATCACCTCCATTACGCATTTCAATTGTCTACGGTTTATTTTTCTGAACGAGTAAACCTTTCTCCCCCAAATGACACATTTCCGTTGCTCTTTTATTTTTTTTCTTCCTTTCCTTCTACTGACAATAAATGGTCACATGTTCAATTTAGTAGTTTTCTTCCTGGGTGGGCTTTTTTCCTCGACCCTTTCTTTTGGTATTCTTTCAAGGGAAAAAGACCATTTTGCTATCCCATCTTTGCCAGGGCATCTTCTTTTCTTCTCCCCCAGTATTTACTAGTTTCCTCAAACTTCATCAGTAGTGGTTGTGTCGTAACAACCTCATAAATGGTACACTCCCATTTGGGACGTGGAAAAAAAACGAAAACAAAAACAAAAGAAGATACGTGATTACAGACTGAAGATGAGAGAGGGCGCTATGGATGTGAAGAATGAACCCAAAAGAAAAGAAATATAACAAAGACACAAAAAATGTTGACAAAGAGGGATTCTATTTTATTTATTTATTTTTTAACAGAGTTGATACTGAGCAATGATAAATGTCCACACTTATCAGCTGAATTAAATGAAAATTCATGATAAGTCATGTTTACATTTGGTTTGTTAGTATAACCAGCTAAAAGCTGTTAATGGTGCCAGTAAAAGGAACATCTTTAATCTGATAAAACTATCTGCAATCAAGTTGGTACTATGCTTATGAGCCAGATTAGCTTCTTATTTTTAAATATATGTGTTGTATGAATGGACTAAGCATGTTCCAAGTCAATGTTGAAATTCGAAATTCTTAAGATTATGACATTCAAAGATTCCAATTATTACGGAATCAGTGGCGAATTCAGAGAAAGGGCGCGGGGATACTGCTGTCAAGAGGGGGGCGTGGTAAAACTTAGCAACCTAAGGGAATATATGATAAATTTATAGTTAAAAAATTCATTTAGCGAAAAAAATTGAAAATATCCCAGTTGTATAACACCTGCAGGATTCTCATAAAAATCCTGGACTAGAATCATGAAAATTGATGTTCCATTTTCAAATTCGAATTACTATTCTGAAATATTTCCGAATTTCAAAAAAACAATAATAATAATAATAATAATAATAATAATAACCACGGGCGTTACAGAGCGAAAGTTCCTTAGCCTGCCCCAACACCATCTGTTCGCGGTTCGTGGAACTGCGTCCACCTGAGTGACGGCAGTGTGGTCAGTACTGAACGCCACCTTGCTACGGACAGGCGTATTAGAGGCTTTCTAGACCGAGTGTCCGTCACGTTTATTCACGTGACTCCCAAGTTTACCTCACAACGCTGGGTGGACTCCGAAAAGTGGGACTCCATCCGGGAATTGAACCCGGGACCACGCGGACATGAGTCCAACGCTATAACCACTAGACTATAGAGCCCATAATTCCCCCCAAAAAAAACACTGGCCCGAAAGTCCTTATAACCGATAATTTGCCATTGTTTTTCCAGCTGGTGTAGATGACACGCCAGAACTGTACGTATAGCATCAATAGGATGCATTCCAAAGCATTGTTTAATGTATCCACACCACAGGGCTTGAACCCAAGACACCTTGATTCCAAGTCGATGAGCACAACCTGTTTTATAGCGGAAGAGTTGAATTTATTTTATGACCTTTAAGCACCTACGGCTCAGGCCGGGATAGGATAGAGGAAAAGATGCGGGAAGTAAGCAGACAGGACCTAATTTGAAGGTATTTGCCTGGTGTGGCTGAGGGAAAAATCTGGAGTCAGGGTGGTTGGACGTTGTGATTGAATCCTGGACATTCAAAATGCACAGGCAACGTTCTACTAACCGAGCTAGAGCCGCTCGGTGAGCTCTCTTTTGTGTTGTTTATAAAGTTTTAATTTACTCGATAGATCCTAAAGGGCAGAATTGAGCGGAATATTTCATCTTACTATAGCGGAAAGAGAGACCACTCTTTTAGAGCAGATTTTCATGAGAGAAAAGAAGAGAAATTTGCCTTGTAAAAAGATGTGATCTGTAGGGTAGACCGGGGCTATGTGGGTCAAACGTAAGAAAAAATGTCACTGCGCATTATCGTATACGCACCAGTACGCTGAACCTGCCTTCAGTTGTGAATTCGTTGGCAAAGGGAAGGGTGTGTATGTGGTTGATCTGCTGCTTTCTTATCAGTTACTGTGAATTTGCGACTATTCTGAGTAACGTGAGTTGCAATACTTCATATTTTGCTCTGATATAAAAATAGTGGTTATATGATATAAAGTGCTGAACCTGTGTAAATGCATACATTTGTAAAATTATTACTGTACGCGTAAAACAGAACGTCCTCATGTTATAAACGCCGTTTTTGTTGCTCTCCTCTGTCTCATGTGAGAGTAGTACGTTCCTACGTAAGCAAGTGCACAACGGGATTATTTGAGTCGAAAAAAATGGGGCTATTTGAGTCAGGTGTAAAGTTATGTGAATTTATTTAATTTATGAATTTGAACTTTGTATTTATGGTTCAGCCTACATGATGCATGGATGTAAAACAAAACATTTTATTTTCTCTTTAGATCGTACGGACATACAAATCAAAACATAAATACAACGAGTGAAATAATGAAGACATGTAGAAGGCCATCCAAAGTGTAACAAAAGGTGATTTGAGTTTACGTGGAGCTTCGCAGCTGTACAATGTAAATTTGAAACTTTGCGAAGGAAAGTGCAGGTCGAAAGCTTGGGTGATAATGATGAAATAGTTCACAGTGCAAAACCGAAAGCCATAGGACACCCCACAGTACTGACAGAAGAACAGGAGGAAGAGTTCATGTTGCGAATTATGACTCTCGCGGGAAAAGGACTAGCTTGCACCCCTGAAACGATTCGTAAAGCTGTTCATCGATATGTAATAATAAATCAAATTACGCATCCTTGGAGAAATAAAGGATTAGCTGGTGAAGATTGGTTTTCAAGTTTCATGAAAAGACATCAGAACTTATCATTACGAAAACCTGAGGAACTTTCAAGAGCTCGTGCTGAGCGCATTAATAAGGAAGCGGCGAGTTATTTTTTCAACTGTTGAAATCTGCTAGTTTGACAATTAGTGTCAACACAAAACCACAGCGTACATACAACGTAGATGAAACAGGGTTTCCTCTTAACAACCCAAGCAAGGCCATTACCACGAAGGGAAAAAAAGAGGTAGTTGCTCTCACTAGCGTTGAAAAAGGCGAGAATGTCATTGTGATAGTATCTTCCAATGCAGTTGGACAATACATCCCACCATTTGTTATTTTTAAAGGTCAGCGTATGAGAGAAGAATTTGTCAACAATCTACCACAGGCTTGTCATGTTTCCTTAGCAGATAGTGGTTACGTTAATGAAGAGCTGTTTGTTCGCTGGTTTGAGTTTTCTTAAACAAACAGGATTGGGGGAAATGTTTATTAATGTTATGTAAGGTAAGTGTACCGATTATGGCCCGGGTCCCCAACACGGCCCACTCCAAAGATCTCTGCAACTTTTCGTTGGTGCTACTAGATGTCACTGTAAATTATATCCTTATGACAAGAGGAAGCATTGTTGCGAGACTGATTTGTTTGCTAGTGACGTGAGCGGCAGCATCTCCAGTTGAAGTGTAAAATTGAGCACGAAAATATATTGTTGTTATTTTAGCAAGGTAAGTAATGTTGCGTTTCAGTGTCTATTGTTGAAAACCTAATCAGTATAATGCGTAGATAATGTAGGTATGTGAGCATACCTGAACATAAAATGTGTGTGACGCAATGAATTACATTGTTAACTAGCAGGCCCTGTAAAGAGGTCAATAGTGCGCAATATGGCCCACTGTGGCATTCAGGCAAGATGAGCCATACTGGGCAAAATGCAGTCATAACTGGTTAAAATGAAAGGACTGGGTATTTGAAATGTTTGTACAGAACACTCATCATAATGTGTAGTAATTAAAACGACGATAATACCAGCTAATAAGGAAGTTGTCAATTCCAATACAAAGAATAAGAAGATAAAAACCAAAATAAAGCAATTGTCATCACATTTAAAACGACCAGAATTTTAGCAATTGCTTCTAATAGTCCTGAAGAACCGACATTAAGTTGCTAGAACTCTTGTGACTCTTGGTTTTGTTACCTTTGTCAGGCAGACAATGTTGCAGACATGCATCTTTGCGTGTCGTAGCGCAAATATGTTCATGAGAGTGTGCTGTACTCACCGCTGAATATCACAGAACATTTCGTTGTCCCTCATGTGAGATGTGACGTTCTAAACATCTTCGTTTGTGTTACACGTCTTCTTATTTGCTCATATTTTCTCTTCTTGTTTTTCACCAATTTTGGCATTTTGTATTAATACAATATTCTTGATTTTGTAATGTCATATAAATTATGTATGTTTGTAATATATATATCTCAGTATGTAGCATGTATGAGTAATACAGAAAGATTACACATCACTTTTGCCATACGCTCTTGTTTTCTATAGGGGGTCATATTAGGAACACCATGTTCCCAATATGGCCCACTGGCAACATTTTAGTTTTCGATTTATTACATTTTTATACGTCATTTCTAGGAAGCAAATTATTTTTTTTTCATTTGTCCAAATTGTCTCCCTATTTGATGGGTTCAGTCCATTTGTACGAATAAATAGTCTTTCTTAGTGAAAAAAATCAGCAAAGCTTAGGTGGGCCATGTTCGGGCCCCCTACCTTATTTCACAAATTATGTAGAAAAGGGAATAATTTAAGAATATATATGAACGCTACTGTGTTTAATGTAAAGAATGTTGATACAGCGAAAGACCCAAATAGCCCCCTGAGCAACCCAAATAGCCCCGTGATTATTACTAGTCTCGAATTCTGCCATTTTTATTTAAAATTTGTTTTCAGAATTTCCATGATTTAACAGGTTCTTTATTCTTTAATATGTTGTACTATAATAGTGTACGTAGATTATGGCATAATTATTTGAACTCTAAAGTACGTCGGTTTTGGGAAATTTTGACTTTTCTCTTACTAAACTCAAATAGCCCCGATCTACCCTAGCTCTTATCGATGGGGATGTAATCATTCTAGATGAATTTCCTATCGTAGTCCATCAGAAATTTTAACTTCTTTGACATGACATTGCAATCTTCTGAAAATGTTGAAATTTCAAAAACAAGCAAAAGGGAATATTTATTTGTAAGCAGTAAGAAAAAAGAATAATGTTCTTATGAATGAAGAAGATAAAAAAAACTTAACCTCGACAGGAATTGAACCTGGGCCACCCAACCAACGAATCAGCTCTAACCTCTAAGCTAGCAGGACAATTAGGAGATAGCGCCTTCGAGCGGGGTCTTTATCCCGTCAGGTACTTGAGAACAACGTTCAAATATGTTTATTATATACAAAGTGTTGCAAAATAACACCGTCAAACCTACGTTACGAGATTCCTGACATGAAAATAAGACCAAAATATAGAGCATTGAGGGTGCACAAATGTTTCGCTTCGGCTCTATAGGCTGCCGAAAGTGTGAAAAAATTGAAACCTCTCTAACAAGGGCACGCGCTGAACAGAAAGTACAACAGCCAACAGCTTAAAGCAGGACGGAGGTTTCTTCTAAAGAAGGGTAAAACAAAACAAAATTAAATCGCCGAACAAAGTAAGACAGAGGGAGAACTCGTAAGGACTTTACAGAACATGACACATGAACTGGAACCTGAATAGCCAATCAGACACCGGGTCACACGCTAAAACAAATTCACCAGTCATGGTCATTTCCCACTGCTTACCCACTCAAGAAGTAAATCAGCACTCACTATATCCCACAGGATACCAGTGGAAAAATCTACCATCGAAGAGATGAAAGTGAAAAAGTGCCAGCGCGAAAAGAACTGAGCATGCGGTATGAAACAGCAAGCACAAGGAGCTAACTCCAGTCGAACACATGAAGAGAAAAAAAAACACAGAACGAAAGCTCAAAAGGCGAGAAAACAAAGGAGGGGCTCACACGCCAACCCACCATACGAGAACATCGGAGCAACCCACATGATAAAAGAAACTCGGTCGAGCAACAAGACACAAGAAAACCTGAACCTGATGTGGAGTCAGTAAGCTAGAGCTAACCCCAAACTCTGGATCAGTACAAAGCTGCTAAAGGAATAAACCAACACATCACTACTCCAGAACCTGCGCAAAGGGGATCGAAACGCAGAATCGCAGACGGAACAGCGGGAACACACGTACGGGAAAAAGGCGATCACACACTACAGTAAAGCCCATAGCCTAAGCATGCCGTCGTTGACATTCGCGTTCTTTTTTAGAAGGTTAAGTCATACGAGCAACTCACGGGCTCCCAGTTCAACAAATCACAAAATACCCTACAATCTACATCTGAGCGACCTACCTGAGTACACATACACCGTATGCTTTGGTAAAACGAGATACCTCAATGTCGATGCAAAGACATGCTCAACGGAACTTTAAGTTTACCACCACGGAGCAAGAACAAACGAAATAAAGGCACAAAACAACTACTAAACCTCGCTATAGATCAACACTAAACCTAAGCCAACCACATTTCAGGAGAAGGACTACGGTACGATATGTCTCACGACGTTTAGGTTTACTATAGTTTAAACAAAACCAAAATATTTCAAACGCGATACGGTTGACTGAAGATGATATAGAAAATACTGAAAACTATAAAAAAATATATATACTGGCGTTAGCTTAAAATTTCGAGAAAATGTAAAATCTTAAACCTTCATAAAGCACTAAGCCTTGCACTAAAGTAAATGAAAGTTCTTATAAATTTATTACATCATTCAATGTACTTAATTTCTAAGTTTCAGTTTAATATTGCAAATATTAAGATTTTAAATGAAAGCTGAAATATTAATTTTCTTAAATAACACAACAGCATCTGATTGAAATGCAAAGTAACATGTGCCAAACAATGCAAACATTATTTACTCTGTGCCGGCCGGGTGGACGAGCGGTCTGCGGCGGTAGGCCATCGGCTCCAAGATCCCGGGTTCGAGTCCCGGCAGGAGCATGGGTGTTGATTTTAACAGCTAAAGCGAATCGTAACGGGCCGAAGTCCAAAGTTACGAGACTGGCCCATATAAAAATAAAGTTTACCAAAAAGTTTCATTATTTACTCTGAAAGAATAACACATAACAAGCAAAATCAATACAAATTTCGAAGCAAAAAAGAATATGTTTGAAATTTTCTTATGTCAGTTCAGTTCATAAGTACAGCTATTGAAATTTCAACATCTTTCATATATTTCTGATAGCACGGACACATTTCGGAGTAACGAGTTGAATACAAGCTCTGATATAAATCTTTCAAACAAAATTATCGTTCGTAATATTCATAATGTAGTTTCTGATTACATATTTCAAAGCATTAACTATAGATTTTTATATGAAGACTAGAACAAACTACATTCATTTTTTATTTGAAACATTAAATTACAAGTTAATTATAGGGCCATATTCCATTTCAAAACATTTTTTAAATTAGCTTCATAAATAATGTTCATAAAACTTCAGAAAAACTATAATTTCTAAGTACAAAGGTGAATCGAAATATATCGAGTTGAGTTACAAAAGAAAGCAGAAACTTTATTTTTACTATGAGATCACTCTTGCAGACATCTATTAAACTTTGACCCTTGAACTTCAATATTTTGCTAGGTAGGAAAGCTGACATAGCGTTTGTTAAAGTATTCCGATGAAACGTTCAATCGGAACGAGAGTTCGCAAAACAATGGACCGAGGCATGCAACAGCCAAACTTTCTCCGGGCATATCAATAGTGAACCGTTTCGTCCATACACAATGAACTAAAGTTGGAGCAGTACAAGTAAACATAATAAACCTATATATTCTAATCATGAATGAGAAGATTTAAAACGGATACAAGGGAGAAATAATTTCCATACCGTGGCCACTCAACGGTGCAATGTCGAGAAAGCGAAAGCTAATCTATGCCCGCCGCAACCAGTTTAATTCAGCACATTAGTAAACACACTTTGCACTAAATCGAAATTCTTAAAGCGTACGAAAGACATACTGAAATTTCCTAAAATTTCACAAATATCGAAACCGAGAAATTAAACGAAAGTTTATCACGCGTAAAAAAAATGAAATTTCGACGGTACACTAATAAGAATGAAGACTTAAAGATGTCTTCCACAGCCAACACCTTGCAGAAACAGTTCATAAGCAAGAAAGTAATTTGCAAAGATTTGGAAGGTTAATTTTCTCAGCTAAATTTGATTTGGCGTGCATGGAAAGTTAGTTCATCAACACCACAAACCATAACTTCCTTACCCTGCAGGCCACTGATATAATCGTTTCACTATTACTATTTTAAATTAATATTTTATATTTTTATGATCAGTGGACCTGTTCACATAGGCCATCTTCTTACTAGTTCGTCTGCTGGAGGCAACACCCACTTCAAACTAGCAATAACCATATCCGCCGGAAGTAGTCAGAACTTGCCAGGTCCTCCTGACAGCCAGGAATACTTCCAATTTTCTCATTCACGAAAAAGAAACAAAAGGAAAAGTAAACGCAAGTTCTAAACAAAAGTTTTAGAGCTTAATATCTATTTTTTTTGTAAAAAAATTATAATTATTAAAAAACAGGACCCTATCCTGACGGGAAAAAATTACCAATAATAATTCACCACATATATTATGGAATCATCCTATCTAGTCCAATAATAAGAGATAACACTGATCAATGAGATGATTCTTAGCATTCAAGAGTACATCGAAAAAAAATTGAGAAGAAAGAATTCCTTCACCAAGGTAGAGTAACAAAAGAACAACGAAAATACATACCTTTGCTTGAAAGGGCTTGAAAACGGATAGAAGAAGATCAAGATAGTATTAACAAGAAACTTCACAGTATCACTTCGTCTTGCGATAAACATCACAAAAAAACTGTCCGATAACATACTTGACTAGTACCCACATCGCATTGTGAACGACTCTCTAAGGATGGGAAATTGCTATTTGAATTTTGAGATACGTAAAGCATTGGAATCCCATCTCAAAAGATCACATTTTCAATCCAAAACTAGAGCGTTTTGTTAAAAACTACTCTTTACGATTGAAATTCAATGAAAATACTTTCTCATCTAAAAAAAGAGAACATTTGTGCTCTTCTAATTTACTGCGTAAAGGCCTTGTCAGCATATATTAATTTAGAACTATACCTGAAATGTGATGTTCGGTGTGGGTTAGTACGTTTGATTCAAATCAAGGTAGTCGTGTGGTGCAAGGCATTAGACCAAGGTATCTAAAGTCGCGGGTTCGAATTCCGCTTGGGTATGGATATTTTTGGATTTTTAATAAGCATTGCACTTGTATAATCGTGAGAGGTCCAAGTAAAAATTGACTAAAAACACCCGTACAAAACAAACTTTTACCAGGAAGAGTTTCAGTCATGATGCCTGCCGGGAACAGGCTTTGAACTTGCTTTGCTCATCAGTGCCAACTCGTAAGCAGCGACCTCACAGATAAAGGATATACAGATCAACAACTTCGTAATTCCCCGTGATAAAGGAATGGACACGGCATCACGTGTAGCATTCATGTAACATTTTCTTCACAGCTATCTACCTATTTCATGCGCACTCCTGGGAACGCTACGAGCTTTGGTTTAGAAAACCATTAGAGCCACTCTTACTATGCGCTGTCTGTCGTACAGGTTCTTCCGTTCATGGCGCTGTAGTGGAGAAATCAGGTGTCTAGCAGTAATATCGTCTGTTTCGAATAAAATACTTACTTTTCGGTCTGTATATCCCTTGTCTGTGCAGCGATATTGGCATTAGATCAGCGTTTGGTTCTGGCATCTCTTGTCGCTACAAATTGTAACAGGATAATTTTTCAATATGAGTCAAAACGTAGTAACAATTAGTAATTTCAAGCACATACACGTTGTCAAAATTAATGATTAGGAGAAAAAAAAGTACGGGCTTTGCATTTAGAAAATTGCAACATGTTCTTTCTTGCAAATGTAAACAAAATGTAATTATGTTAGAACTTGTCCTCTTCTCCCTTCCGTTGGAAGGCAGACAAATTTTGGCGTTGCTTGTAAAACTTTGATTGATGGATGAGTCCCTCCCCCTCTATCAAACCCTTCCCAAGAGCTTTAGGATTAATCAACAGGAAGAGTAGTAGAGTGTATGGGGGAAGGAGGTGCAATAAGAATAACGACACACTTCGTTTCCAAATAACTGTTTAGCAGGAGGGGACAGAAAACAGAACTTAGCAACAAGTGTTGCTAACCATAAGCTTTCTTAAAAATGATACGACAATAAAAGTTGATCCACGAATCATGATGAGATAGTTACTTATATAAGCTAGAGATAAGAGCTTTGATACCTTCTGTACTGAAGCAATTCCATATCGAATCCCATCTATTGAATATAGAGAGAAGATACTAAAGTAAAGCCGAGCATTGGTAAGTTTTTAACTAATCTGTCATATATTCAATTCAATTTAGGGCATCTATTTCAATCTTCCTACCAACTACTAGAGGGTTTATTTTTGTTAATACATTTTTGTATAACCTCAAGTGTGAAGATTCCATATTTATTCCTTAGCTTTATTTCTCACGCACACATAAAATTGTATAAAGGCCGCTTTAGACAATACAATTTCTCGTACGATGGATCTTAGCGAAAGCAGTGTGCCAGCGTAAAAAGAAAAAAAAATGGATTTATACCATAGCATCTTGCCCTATTGTAGCATTCTTGCTTTCACACTCTGGCACTACTGCTAATCGTAAGATTCATCGTAGCATAAATGCTGTCTTTACTTCCGCGAGTTTCATCTTCTCCATCATCAATATATATCACACTTTAACATTCTAAATAATTCTCAGCAAAGAAATCTGCACTGCCATTATCAATTAGGACCTACCTTCAAATATAGTAGGCAGATATATAATTTGTAACAAATACGACAAACTCTGATTCAAAGATTTTTTAAACAAAATGTTTAAAATATGTCGTAGTAACTTTCAGTAGTTGACATTGTTTGGCTACCGATTTTGTTGAATCGACATTTTGAATCTTATAAGCAATGTTGGATTTATGAATTAACAAATGTACTCGAATGTCCATTTATGATTTGTAGGAAATAAATGTTTCTTGAATATTTTATAAAGGAAAATGGATATGAAAAACTACACATATCTGAAATTGATTATGTTAAAGAAACGTAACACTTTAAATGGAAATATTTGTGTATAGTTATTTACCATGTTACTTTGACTCATGGTTCATTGGTTTATAATTAGGCCTATATGAGTAGTACGGGAAAAGAATATTTCTATTGATCTGCTGTTCATTGTATAATGGGTTATAGTTTAGTATACTATTCCTATTACTAAACAATAAAGGCAAATACTTTGAATTGCGCGCATTGATAGTGGTACTTTATGAAATGTTGCATAATCCAGTTTAATGGCCACAAATTCAGCTTAAGCTATTGCTAATTATACTTTTTTATATAAATTACTTTTAAAAAAATAATCTGAACAACAAAACAAAGATTATTAGTAGTTATTTTGACTCTTGTAGAGTTTTGGTTTGTGAAGTATCTTCAAATATATGGGTATAATGTATTATTAATAGTTTACTATATAAATCACAATATGTCAACGGCAAATTATACTGTTTGTGTGTAAAATATTGCATTTCTATAAAACAGCATGAGTCAAAGAAAACATGACAAAACTGTAAACGAAAACAGAAGTTAAAAAGAGACATAAGGCTAGTAAAACAATCCCCTTGTAAATCAATGGTCATACCAAAATGGCGGGGAGATCTACATAGCTAATATCATCGAGCTCTACGTAAACGATTCTGGAGTGACTACTTAGTGTTGAAAGGTAGACGCCTGAGCAAATATTTAAACTCGTTTGTCCACTTTCAGTTTAATCCAATGTGGACCAAATGTTCAGTTCTAACTCAGTTTTATACGCTTCTTATCGCTGTGTGGCCCGATTTTTTTTATTTAAGTCTTAATTCCTGAGTTATTCATGTAAGGGTATATCGTAATCTGCATAGAATAAAAAATACTGCAAATAATATTTACATTTTTGCCAGAATTAAGCCATAAATAAAAAAAACGGGTCACATAGCGTTATTAAGCGTAAAAAACTGAGTTAGAACCGAACATTTTGTTCATATTGGTTTAGACTGGAAGTGGACAGACGAGATTAAGGGCCATATTTATGAATAACCCCCAAGAGGTGGGTGGCTCCCAGGAGTATATAATTTCAATGCCCCTGGGAGCCACCCACTCTTGGGGGTTATTCATAAATATGGCCCTAAGTGTCCTCTTCGCTCCTTGGCTTGATATATTCATGAAAATTTCAATTGCTGCAATCAGTCCAGTATCGTTTTTTAATAGAGGTCATTGGTTGGACCTCGGTCAGAGGTCATATATTGGCAACCTAGAAACGGCGTTACTCATAGTTAGGAAGAAAATAGAGAGAATATACATGACGTCACATGAAGCTAAATTACGGTTTATCTGAAGCCATCTTGTGTGGCTCCATTAGAGTCCCTCTATACCGAGTACTGTGAGGATTGCCTTTTTCAATAGGAGGATGAGTGCACCTCAGAGAAGCAATACTCGGAAAAGAGGGTATCTAAATATGGGGCCAGTCAATGTGGTGGATGGGTCTCGTCCCTTCCGTCTCTTGGCTTTACTCCCCTCGACGATAAAACAGACTGAAGCTCCCTCTAGTTATATTCCTAACTCTATGGCGTTACTAAGCATGTTGTTAGGTAACCACAGATTCAATATCAAAAGTGTAATGACCAGAGAATACACCTAGATCCATGTCTCATCATATCTCTCATCTCTTATCACGTGTATAGTTTTTCTTCACTGTAAAACTAGCTTGACGCCTATCTCTGGTTCTCAGTGATTCAGATCTAGGATTATACTTTCCTAATCACAATGTATTCGTGTTTGATAAATATTTTCTGCCTTAGTCAACCCAGATGTAACATAACTGAGTTGTTGTTAAACATTACGTTCGTTTTGTCACCTGCCTTTAGCTATGTTAGCACTTTCTTATAAATAAAAGAAACAAATGAAGCGCAGTCCAGTCGGAGGACTGTGTATATTTGCTACCGACAGGTTTGAGCAGCGAGTATCCTATTTAGATGGGCAATGTTTCGTTGGAAAACTTTCGGCGAGATCTTTCCAACGACACCTCAACCACCTCCCTAGCTCTAGTAGTTTTTGAGTTAAAAGTTGTCGACACATGGACATAGCGGCTGTTTTTGGTCTACGACGGTACATATGAATGACAAATATTACATCTAAATACGAACTAACGAATCATATTATTCTTTCTTAATCGAAGATAATAAAAAAATGCAATGTCACTACTTTTTGCTTCCACTGAGGAGTCATATAAAGGATCATTCGTCCAATTTTTAAAATTATCTTTGGTCATACAGCGGGAATTTCACTCTGGATTGGAGAAAAGTAAGCCATAAGGCCCGTTTAACACGACAGCATTTATGCTACGATGAATCTTAGTAATAGCAGTGCGCCAGCGTAAAAAGCTAAACTGTTATGGATTTATACAATAGCATCTTGCCCTATTGTATAATATTCATGCTTTCACACTCTTGCACCACTCCTATCGCTAAGATTCATCGTTGCATAAATGCTGTCGTGTCAAACTGGCCTTATACCTGACTTTGCAATTATGACGATAAAACCGCAGAGAGATAGATTGACACGGCAGCATTCCGGCGAAACATCGATGAAGAGACAAAACACCATCTACATTATTTCAAGTATCAACTACCATTTACATCTCTCAGAACTTCGCAATACATTCAATTTACTGTTTTAACAAATTTCAAAACATTTGACTCACATACAGGGAGTGAATCGTGAGGGTTTATGTCGTGATTTTCATAATCGACTTAGAACATTTCATACTGAGACCTGGTAATGTTGTTATTAATGTTGTATCGCTGTTGCCAGCTCTGGCAATAGAAAAATGTATAATTAACGACAAAAAAGTTACTTATAGCTTCTGTGAGTTAATTATTACTTTCGCCATGTGTAGTCTTCTTCTACTTCTTTGTCATGTCTTCTGGAACTACCAATTTTGCCCCCTTTTATTTATTTTTTTTGGTCTTGTTATTATATGGTGATTAACCTCTTCTTCCTTTAGATCAAGGAGAATAATTATTGACGTATTGAAAGAGGAGGCGTGTACCTTGAAAATTTGATCCTGTTGCAATTCAACACTTTAACTATGTACAACAAACCTTTTTGGGTTTAATTCACGAGTCCCTCCTATAATGACGAAGAGGTCTGAAGACTGTATTTAACTAGGTGGCAGCACTAGCCATTTAACATTCATCAACAGGATTGAGGATATGCCATTAAAACAAGAGCCTGACGAAAGAAAATTTCCCTACGAGACGTTGATTAGGTTAAACATTACAACTACCTTTGTTCAATGTATTTGAATTTAGATTTCTTTTTCTTTACCAACGCCTCTTTGCAATCAAGCACCATTGGCAATAGATCATTAACGTCAAATAAAATTGCAGTGACCATGATCTGCTAAAGGACTTCCAACTAAAACAAAGAAAAAAATCACAGGACTTTCAAAAAATTGAGACAGCAAATGAAACAGAATGGAGTGTAGCAAACTTGCGATGGCAATATGCAAGTTGTTCCGATGTTTGCTACAAAGTGCGTAACAACAAATCGGCAAGTTAACAACAAACTTACCATCAAACACTGGGGACAAAAATGCCCAAAAATATTGGATCAACCTATAATTAATGTAGTGCTTGGCATGCCCGTGGAAACGACGCCACGCTACGGGCCAATTAGGAAGTTCACAAAAGCCATGAAATTAACACTGTATAGGATAGGTCATTCAATCGTTTACTAACCTCTTCAGGATCTTCGTCGTATGTCCAAACTGGAAAATGGGTATCCCATAAGTTGAAACCACAGCAGAAAAAGTAGTGGATGCATATTTACAGTCCTCTATGGACCCGTTATGGGAAGGAACCATTTTTGGAAAGAATGGTGACGGGAGACGACAAATGGATCCTTTACAACAACATTAAACGCAAAACTCAGTGGGGGCTTAAAGAAGGTGTTGTGGAAAGTGTCAAATCAATGACTCCACATACAAAAAGTGTTGTGTTGTTATGGGTTTTGCGAGATTTGCGAGCACCACTAAAACTCCCAATTTTGACTTTATACCTCACCAAACTGAAAATCCTGGCTGAATCCCTCCTTTTAGTAATTAGTATTGCACAGAAATAGCAGAGAAATATTGGGTAAAGTTGTTTCCCATTTAGAAATATTTACATATATAAATTTTATTTTATCTGCCCCAGCAAAGGTATTGTAACTAAGACTATTGACATTGCAGTAACTGCGCCATGACGTAATGTTCTGTTCGTACCTCGTTATACCAGGACTGTCTCGCTGGAGTAAAAATTTATGTAAGTAACATCAGCAATTGTACTTATTATTCCTGTTTGTTATGCAACCACGCATTTTTATGTAGAAAATCGTTCGGTATATGGGATCTACCTGAGATTTCGATTTGGCGCAGACGAATTATTATTTTCTGATGGAAAGCCATGTTCATTTCGACCCATCTCTATTTCAGAGAATTTCTGGCAACTCCCTAATTCCTTTGCGGAAACGCGTCCCTACTGCAGAATCTTGTAATATGCATTTTGTGATAATGCAGGTTTAAAGTTTTTAACGGCACCATGTCGCTTCAGTTCTACTGTTAATAGTATTGGAAACATAAAGTTCATTATCCCACGCTTTCGTCAACCTGTAGCTCCGAAACTATGCATTTGAAAAAAAAAATGTCAGAGAAACTTTCGTCTTCTTTTGATGTGAGAAATCACCTCCAGAAGTTTGTTGGTGAAGTTCATAAACACTCTGTATATATTCAGAGTGTCTACTGTCCATAAAGTCTGTTCCCACCCCGTTTTCTCCAAAACGAATGGAATTAAGAAAAGTGCTGAAACATGTGTTCCATCCTTTTGGCTAAAATAATTTCACCTCCGGCCCATGTAAAGGTGGTAGGTGGTAGTCACCTCAAATATTTTAAACAAGGCGCGACATTCCACGTTTGTATCCTTGCAGCAAGTGTGACAGGACAAATTTGCTGCACGTTTGTAAAGTGTTATCTAACACCTTTGTTTTAAGTTTGTTTAAAGAGGCTTGCAAATTGCCCCGTCAAGCTGTTTCCAAACTTGGATACGTCATGTGGCGAGCTGCCTGGAAGCTTATTGTAAGTAACCAGTGCTATTAGTCTTATTTCTTACCCAGAGTGCTAGTTATAATTTCAACAACTTTTTATCAAAGTTTTCATTGCTTGTAAAGAAAGTAATCTAACCTATTTCCGTGTATTGTCTGAAATATTTGAACTTCGTATTGTTTTCATCGCGTATAAAAAAAGTTTAACCTGACTTCGCCTAACCTCTTTTAGTGAATTTGCGTAAGGAAGGATAAACATAGCAGTTTTCGAAACAAGAAAAGAAAAATAGTGTTCTTTAAAAATAAAAATCATAAATATTAAAATTGACACGGGCTGAATCGAATGGTAGGGGAAGGGTTCGCAAAGTGAATATATGAGGCAAAGCGAATAATGGAATGTACAACCTACTAATAAGAGATGGCAGCAAATCTTTGTGTCTTGTGACGTCACAAGTGAGGGAACAGAAGGTCGTCGAGATTGAAAGCCTGTGTATTGTGCTGTGGTAAAGACAAGAAAAAAAATACGCGTTTTTTTTTTTTTCAAGATGTAGGTTTTTCAAAATTTTCCCCTAGTACTTGCAAGCTTGGTTTTCATACTTCAAAGTACTTGTGATTTAGACAGTCTTTTGTTCTAGATGGCAGCTTGGGGCAAAGTGGAAAATTCTTTGCTGGGCAAAGAAAATAGTGATGTTCTTATATGGTTAAAATTCCTTTGCTTTTACGTTCATTTTCAATATGTACCCACGTATTTATATATTTTGTAGCTGAATAATAATAATGTTGAAGTCGTTCTTAGTTTGAAGCTGAAAGTATAATTTATATTCTGTGTTTGATTTGTATGTAAGTTCAAGTTTATTCATTTTGCCCTACTGCTGTGATTCGCTTTCCCCACTATATATAGGGGCAAAGCGAATAAATTGTACTGTCTTAGAATTTTAATAATATAATTCGTATATAAGTTTCTCTCGCCATTCTTGTGCTTCCACTTCGAAGTTGAACAGTCATAGAAACTTCATTCCAAGTTTTACTTTATTGTACGAACTTTTAGTTGTTGTTTAAAGTTGCTAAAGTTAAGTGATCCACTCCCTCGTTTCTTTGAATTTGAACTTTATTTATGGCCTTTAGGCATCTAAGGTTCAGGCCGACATAGAGGAGGGGGAAAGGAGTAGGGAAGGTGACGGCCAGGGCCTATGTTTAGGGTGACATACCGGCATTTGCCTGGTGTGACTGAGAAAAACTTTGTAAAAGCCTCAATCAGGATGGTCGGTCGCTCCAATCGAACCCACGACCTCTCGAATGCAAGCCAACGCTCTACCACTGAGCTACGGCGGCTCGCTACTCCCTCTTCCCCTACCTAGAATTCAAGCTCTGGCTGGTATTCACTATCCTTGCCTACTGGACGTCATCTCTCCAGCATGACAGTCTTTGGAAGCAGATGTCTATCCATCCAGCCCATGCACTACCCTGCGCCAAAGTTGCCTAAAGGCTTTAAATAAATTCAAATTCCAGCCCGTACAAAATAAACTAAGTAAACATAGATAAAATTGTCATTTGAACACAAATAAAAATTGGTAGAGGTCCTTGTGCAATTTCAGTGAAAGTTTTCTGAAAAGAGAAGTGTAAAAATACACGGGAAATAAATGAATAACGAATCGATGAATGATTTAACAACGATTACAATATACAAATATGTTTGTGTCTTTTTGGTCTGTGAATATTAAGAAACCAATTTCGTTTCTTCTGCTACAGAAGAGATTTTCCCACGCCTTGACACTGGCCAATATGAATATAATATGTCCTTGGCTCAAACATGTTTCTAGTCTCAGAAGTCAAGGGAAGTACAGTAGATTAGAACTCATGGAATGCTGTGAGAATACCATAAATTCATCGCTAGACCTTTCTTGTATATTATTCTGGTTTGTTTTCTCTTTATCCATTCCTCAAGGGAGTCTTCTTTTTCTTTTTCTTTAAGTTCATGGGAGCAAAAGTTGCTCTATTCAGAGATAAGGAATTCACTTATTGTCTCCTCCACGAAGGCCAGCATTCCATCTAGGCCCTCATTGCGTGCTTTTCTTGCGATTTCAATGAGTACACAATAGAAATACTTAAACATGTATTTAAATTGGCTACTGAGCCAAATCGCAAGCAAAACAAGCGGCGATCGCTTACATGAAAAGCTGGCCTAAGAGTGGGGAAAATGGTGCCGAATAATGAATCACACTACCAGTCAATACAAACGTGCACGGACTGTCTGTTGTACATTCAAAGGTAAATAAAGATGAGATAAAAAGGTGGTTACAATCATGAGAATAATGTAGGTAAAAGGTCAATCTGTGAGTATTAAGAGTCAAAATCAGTTGTGGACAAAAATGGTTTTGAAATCAGCAAAGGAACTGAGAGTAGTGAAGGAAGTAATATGTTAACATGGAAAACTACGGGGAAAAGTACCGGTACTATTGGAGGAATGAATGGTCCGTACGATGTAAGAGTTTAGGAGTATTCCCAACAATCCTGATTAATTGAATATAGCGATACGATTGAGCAAAAATTCTAAGCATGTCAGGATCAAGGCTAAGCTTATAAGCAAAAATATAAAAGTGATTTTTTTTTTTTTTTTTTTAATCTTCGAGAATTGTAATAGGGGAATAGCGGGACCCAATTTGTAATCACAATATGCTGGTATTCACAAACATTCCAACCACTGCTACACCAAAGAATCATCAAAATACCGTTTGTATTTCCGGATAAATGTGTTCAATCGACTATTCGTTTAGCGCGTAGAACAGTGGTGAAAGGTTATAATAAACAAAGAGATTTGGCACACTGTAATCACTAACGTTTTTATAGCATTCGTATTGATTTACCAATTACATACCGACAATGAAACTGGTGAGAGGCTAGAAAGGATGTGAAATATGTTTCAAAATGGAACAGAGTGAATATTAAAGTGCGTTTATTTAGAGGAATAAAATTCGTAGCATTCCATTCCATTTTACGAATAGGTCAGCAGTAGTGCTGCATTATGTTGCTGTTGGTGGTTGTAGCAATGCATTTTATCTTCTTGTACTTTTGCAGCAATAAAATCCGCAGAGTGGGTGACCTCTTCACCGCTTGTGGTCTTGCTCTTTTTCTCAATGTCGGCTTTTTCTCAGACTCGTATCTCTTTCTCTCGCTCGGCATTCCT